>OX638358.1:2146335-2312811 GCA_951812935.1 Hermaeophaga mercurialis | reverse complement strand
AAACTGTTGGCTGTTTAATACTTCAATGTTGTGCTTAATTAAGGGTAAGCATCTCCAGAGCTCGGAAAGGGAAATTGATCCTAACCATACAGTAGCATGTCCAGTTAATACGTTCAAAACAGTAATGTTCTCAAAACCTATGCAACCCCGTATACACATAAATGATAATTAGATTGCCTAATAATAATATTTTGGTACCACCAACGCCATCTACTGCCGGTTACGTGACGTGTGTGGACGTTTACTAGAAGGTGATTAAGTAACATATCAACTAATACTATGCAACCCCGTGTACACATAAATGATAATTAGCTTGCCTAATAATAATATTTTGGTACCACCAACGCCATCTACCGCCGGTTACGTGACGTGTGTGGACGTTTACTAGAAGGTGAATAAGTAACATATCAACTAATACTATGCGCCCCGATATACACATAAATGATGATTATATTGCCTAATAATGCTTTGTATACATGATGATATGACTTATTTTTATCTAGAAACGACAAACTGTTCGAAAAATCTAGAATTATTTTGTATAATTTCTGTGGGTAAATATTTATTATTTAGAAAATATAGCGTAAGTTTTTAAAATCATAAACTAATATATATTCAATTTTGACTTCAAATAAAGAAACACGACGCAGATATGATAAAATATTTCTGATTGTAAAACCCACATCCTGTATACAATAGCTGTATTCGAAATTAGTTAGCTTGAAAACATTTGATTAAGTAACAAGTTAATTTCTAACCCCATAGTTTTTGAAAATATTTTGCTAAATGTTTAAATGTAAATGTGATTTCACCAGTTGTACCAGACCGGAGAAAAGATTTAATTCTTTAGTGTCAGTTCGGATCCACTCTCCATCAGGTAAGTGCTTAAATTTTATTCCTCGATTTTTCAAATTTAGGTCTATTTAATAATTTAGGATATAGATGAACCCTTCTTTTCGAAGAAGCTAATGTAAATAATCTAACTGAAGATGAAATAATTCAGCTTTTAAGGGCTTCCAAATATTTTTAAAAGACCAGAAAGTTTTTAATAAAAATTTATTTGATAACTCATATATTCATTTCGATTTTAACTTTGCTGAATTAGGCTGTTAGCGCTTCTCACAAAATACTGTAATTACTGCTCTTTTAATTTCTCTTGAGGTGAAGTTTATACAGCTGTATTTTCCATCAACGTTTCCCTGATTTTATTTCAATTTACACAACTCATACATTCATTTTTCAGATACAGAAGAAGAAGAAAGCTGACTAACCTGATTTAAAGCGAGTTGATAGCCCCTCTATTAAGGAAGATAATGTAGCTGAGGCTTGAATTATTCAATTTAAGGATAGCCAAATGGATAAAAAAGATCGGTAAGTTTTAATAAAAAATTTATTTAGTGTTTTATAAATATATAACTCATTTTTTAAATTTTTTAAAACCGTAAGGCAACGAACTATGATCCGGAAGAAATTTTCTTTTTGTTGACCGGGGCTGATATCTTTTCTCTGATGTTACGGTTATCACCTCATGATCCTTAGTTCTTCTGATCTGCTTCGAAATGATAAAAATAGGCTCACTTTTTGTCAAGACCATCTCCCTGATTTTTCCAAAATTCAGCAGCTGGGATGCACTATAGTTCAGTGAAATTCCTTTCACTTTACAGACAACATATTCACCACCATTACAGCTGTATTTATAGGCATAATTTTTAGGGCCTCCAGAGACGAATTCTGTAATAAACCCTCCATTTAATTCGTCTGTTAAATCCCCAATACATTCTCCTGTGGGCAAGTCAGGAAGGCCTACTTGCGAAGAATACACGACCGAATCGGTATCGTAATATAAGGCTCTCTCGCCCACCTGATCCAGGTAACTATATAATTTTAATCTAGCTAAAGCTGTAACATAGGCAGCTAATATAACATTTACAGTGGGAGAGATGTCGTAGGCCTCCTCTTTGTATTCCCACGTTACAATTAACGTTTCCTCATTTACCGGTAAAATGGTGTTTACAACTATTGCGGGGTTCGACATCATTGAATAAAATTCAGCAGAATTTCTAATTATAGATGTTTTAGGCATGTTTTGTCTCTGCCCCAGCTTGCCCCAGAAAGAGTTTAACATCAGTTTTGCCAATGATCTTAAACCAGGATTCTCAGTTATTTCAGAAAACTCCAGTAAAATGTCTTCTCTATGTAAAAATTCCTCAATATATCTATCTTTCTCAGCGTCTGTCGCACAATTCTTCGGCCAGCCGCTGGCTTGCTGTTTGATTTTTATAAACTTATTCATCATGCCTGAGAACAAACCCTCCTGCCCCCGGCTGAGTTGTATGGTGTTGTAACTCCATATTTCGTATATTTCCATCATTTTGTACCCTTTCTCAATAGCTTTAACGACTTCTTCAATCACCCATGTACCATTTAAAGCTCTTTGCTCGTCATCGTGATTGCATTCATCGTCTTGGTTCATCCCCTCCCCGCATTTACGACAAAGGACAAACATACATTTATCATTCATTCTATAAGGCAGTACAGGGTGATACAGATTTGTAGGCGGTAATATTTTACATTTTATCACACCTGACATTTGGGAAATATCAGCCAATTTGCATTCTTCTTCTCCCACATAAATTTTTTTCGGGTGGCCAATAGGAAATTTACCAAATTTACAAACATAGGGGTAAAGTGAACATACATCAACATATTTAATTTTCTCATTTTCTTTCGCCTTGTAATATTCCACTGTATTCCCCGTTCGGCCCCCGTACAGAGAATCTCTAGGGTTTAGAGGTAAATATTTTATGTAAGAATGGTTTTCTGTGTATTCTTCAATTTCTTTATTTAACATTTTTCGAAAATCGCACTCCCACATTTGTACAACTTTATACCCATTTTTCTCCAAATGTTTATTTTTATTTACAGTTCGTTGGAACCGATTCTCCATACAATCAGTGGGATCGTCTTTTAATGCTTTATCACGGTTATTTGTATAGCATTTCGGACATCCGTGAAAATAACAACCCTCGAATTCAAAGACGGTATGTCCACGTACTCCATCAACTTTAACCCCGGCAACTCTGGCCTCTTGACCTTTGGCCACGTGATGTATTTCGATACCTCTTTGGTATTCTTCCCATATCAACCATTGTAAAGCTATTTTCGATTGATTATCTCTGAATCTGTACCCCCCTTTAGGGATTATGCCAATAGTGTTGGGTTTTAAAAAGTTTCGCCGAAATACCTTGTTGCACGCAGACGCAATTGTGCTTGCCTCTGTGAATGGACACACATTTGACGTATCCAGCAGCTGCTGACGAAATTTGAGACAGGCCTGCGTTAGAATCTGTACATCAGAAACACAATACTCCACAATCTCCTTTTGAAAATCAAATATGTAATTTTCAGCAATTTTCTCGTTGTGCCATTTAATTAATTTCTCGCGCGCATCATCTTTTAAGTTGTCAGGGTCGTAGAATTTCAATGCTGGTATACCTCCGACATAGTTCTGATTTTCCAGCCTGTTAAAGAGATGTGGAAAATACCCCTTTTTCATTTCGGAAAACCCAAAAGCTTTCGGTAATGCAGATAATGCCATCGGGAAATAGTTGAGTGAATCCAGAAATTTAACGTTTCCAACGTTCATCATAATTAGCTTTGTGCCGCGCATAATCAGGTCCGGATTCAAATCGGTTTTAGTGAGAATGTAATTTAATATGAATTGATGATCGAAACCGCCACCGTTATGGGCTATAACGACAATCTGTTTAAATTTTTTTCGTATTTCTAGTACTTCGGTCAGAAATTTCGGAATTACATCGCCTGATAGAACTTTTTCTCTGAATCCGCAACTCTGACAAAATAACAATCTTGTCTCGTTTATACACTTGTGGCATACTTTTCTGTATACACATAAATTCGGTTCCTGCTGTATGATCCCGTTGACGACTTTTTCTTGTGTTGTCTCCAAGTCATAGAAAACAAACAAAAAATCTTTAATTTGAGGAGATTTTTTGTCAGGTTGCATATAACACAGATGGCCTTCGGGTTGTTTCGATTTACAAATCTTGCAGTAAATTTCGCCGCAGACATGATTGCGACTAGTGCATATTTTAAAGCAATTCTCACAGCTTTTTATTTGTTTGCAGATCGTATTCAAATGTGCTTCAAAGCACGCATCACCGTAAAAATCTCTTCTGCACTCGATACAGCCTCTTTTTACAACATCTTTATTGCATGCAGGTGATTTTTTGCATGCAGAACACACCTGATCACATCGATGTTCGTTTCTGTTGTTGTAGGGCGTGTGACAGTGTTCACAAAAATATCCGCACATAAATGCAGCGGTTAGAGATGTGATGACATTGTAATGGCCTTCATGGAAAATCAGATTTAAAGCAGGGCCGTCATTTCCTCCTTCAAAAATAACGTCACGACCTTTGGTACCATATCGATAAACGACGATTTTATAATTTTTTAGATGCTGTTGAAAGTGTTGAAGTTCGGGAACCCCGCAGCCCTCTGGCGTAATCATCACCCCGCAGGATTTTGTCAACTCAATAGCTTTGGCGGTCTGAAGTCTACTGCCACACCGAATTTTTGCGTAGTCGGGATCCTTACTTTGAAAAGCCATACTGACGACTAAGGCTCGAGGTAAGCATAGGTTATCTTTGTTATTTATCGAAATAATACCTCTACGTTTTTTACACTCCTCGTTAAAAGTGTTATAATTACACCTCAGGCCTTTTCCTACGGGCATTTTTACCGTAGTAACACCCAAACAGAAGGTTTCTGTATTCAGCCCCGTTGAATTTGATTGGTATATGGATGAAATTTTCTTCCACACGTCATCAACTGTCACCTGAGATGCAGGTTTAAAAACCACCCATCCTTGGCCCCTTGAAAAATCTTTGGAACAGAAAGTAAATCCAACATAATCCTCCAAGTCCACGTTTTCTGTCCCCTTTAAAACAATATCCTCTATTGCATTTTTAACCCAGCTTAGGGGCTCCGCCCCGGTAGGAGTGGGTTTAATTTTAAATTCCAAAGTTCGGCCCTGGACCCCAAATTTACGGATTTGTTTTGTAACATCCTTGATAATTTCAAAATTAGCCATTTTCAGAAATATTGGTTATCACTGCGCGATAGCTAATCAGTAACTGATAGGAATGATCACGCACACCTGTACTTACGGCTTTTATACTTTTTAAATTTTGTAGTACCGTGTGCAAAAGGGTCACGTTCCCTAATTATCCATCAGGTGAAATTGCATTTTTCGTAAACTAGACAGACTTTATTCGGGAATATTTTAAAAATTAAAACCAAAATTCATGTTATATCTAAAAAACAATGTATTTCAGACAATTCGGTTGTAGATTATGTAAAATAAAAGAATAATTCTTATCGGCATTTTTTGTAGGGCCGTGTGCAAAAGGGGTCACGTTCCCTAATTATCCAGCAGGTGAAATTGGATTTTTCGTAAACTAGACAGATTTTATTCAGAAATATTTTTAAATCAAATAATCACGATATGTTCACGTGAAAAAAAGAGCTTTTTCGCTATGTTTTTAAAGAAATACTATAAACACCTGTTATAATAATAAACACAAATATAATACTCCTTTAGAGATACTTTTAACAGGCATACCGGATGAAGCCAACCCGATAAAAATTAGATAAGACTGAACGAAAACACGTTTCCAGGTTATCACTTCATTCATGGTTTGATAATTACGATTTTGTATTGTAGATTTTCTAAAATTTATCAAAATTTTCGATTAGCCATAATGGCGGTAGAGAAAACAACGGGGAGTTCATTATTAAAAGGGGTGTGCTAGCCATAAATAATTTCGTATTGTTTTTAAGTTTTCAAAATTCAACATGACTGCGCTCGTGGGGGCGATGTGTGTAACAAAGCGTCTGTGGAAAGTCTTATGCAATAATTTTATAAGTTGCACAAATTAGGTATCCTTATTTAATTATATTACAGCACTAATGATAATTTACAGTGTGCCCCTAAAATGGGTTAAGCATTTGACGTTTACGTGACATGCGAGACGTAAACGTGACACGCGTGACGTAAAAACGTCATACGCGTGACGTTTACGCCAAAAACGTCACGTTTTGCGCCACGCGTGTCACGTTTTGACGTTTTTTTTGACGCGCGTGACGTTTTTCGATGTCTGCGTCACGTTTTTGACGTTTACGTAATTTTTCTACAGTGTTCCATGTATCGTTCATCATCTATGTTACTTCTAGATCATACTGGTCTTTTTCCGCGATTCAATTGGACCAATAATAACGGCTAGTGGCCTTACGGCAACGTTCATTGCGCTTGGTACAAATACCGACCGTTAAATAAATCATATAATAATCAATAGTGAATTCATAGTGTCCCTGAATTGAATTAGACATCTCCTGAAAACCATTTAAATAAATCATATTTTTTTCATACTTTGATATTATACCGATATGTCTACATTGTATAAATAATAAAATACGGTTCCATGGATTATCTCGATACCAAAATCATAGCGCCCCAGAATTGATAACGCTCTCTCTCTATCTCTCTCTCATAAACAAGGAAAACTATAGTAATTTGTTCCTCTATAGACGGCTGAAAAATTTTCCAACCGTTATCTTTGAAACGAATCAGTTCGACTACGATACACCCAAGCGATGGCCGCCGCCATGAATATTTTAAATTTCAACCCGTTATCTGACGGAGATGCGGCAACGTGGCAGCATGGACTACTTTTAAATCATACTTTGATAATATTCCTATATGGCAACATTGTATAAAAAATACGGCAACATGAATTATTTCAATACCAAATTCATAGCGCCCTGAATTGATAATGCTCTCGCTCATAAACAAGGAAAACTATAGTAATTTGTTCGACTACGTCACACACGCGCTTTGGCAGCTTGTGTGCAGCGTCACTACGTTTCCCCCAGCCGATATGGCAACATTGTATAAATAATAATAAAAAGGCAACATGGCCTTTGCTGACGACTATTATATCCAACCGTTATCTTCGATTCGAATCAGTCCGACTATGTCACACACAGGCGATGGCCGGCCATCGCCTGTGTGCGTCGCATCATGAATCGCGCCATCTTGGATCACCGGGCCGGCATTCGTACGTCGCCGCCGTGAATCGTCCCTACTCGGAACGCACCTCGACTTGGGCTGTACGCCACACCGTGAATCGCGCCATCACCTTGCCTCGGGACCATGAATCGTGCCGTCACCTCGACTCGATACGTACGCCACACCGTGAATCGCGCCATCTTGGATCACCTCCGCTCGGGCCTGCATTCGTGCGTCGCCGCTGTGAATCGCGCGCCGACTCGACTATAGTAATTTCTTCTTCTTCTCTATAGGTGACTGAACGAGCTGCTCCATTCTTCTTCTTCTTCTAGCTGAACTAACAAGACCACACTAAAAATGGCCGCCGCCGCCGACGCTCTCCGATGCCGTCATCTGACAGTTTCGGGAATCCTTCTTCTTCTTTTTGGCTGAACTGCCAACAAGTTCAAGGTCTTGCTGAAGTGCCACCACGTTCAGGCCGTTCTTCTCCCCATCTACATGCTGCCGCCGGAGGAGTGGGGGTAGGTCGCGTGCGGGGGCGTGTCCGTCCATAAGGATCGACAGAAAAAGTTCCCACACTCAACCCTCCCCCCTTACTACTACTATCTCAACGTCGTCGTCGTAGTCGTAGTCATCGAGTCAAACGAGATCCGTTCATATTTAATGTTAGAGATGGGACTCTATAGCGAACAACAAGAGTTACAAAATGATTTTAAAATTTTGAATTCGAAATTGCGCAATGATTTTGATCTAAGTAATTTATTATATTAAAATATCTGATAAAAAATAAATTAAAAATGATATGTGTGAATTATGCATCAAAAAATTATTTTAAAAATTCTGAATCTGATATTGCAAAAATTTCACTATCAATTTGATCTAATCTAACTGCATATTGATTTATTTTTTTGCGTAATTCACACATATCATTTTTAATTTTTTTTTATCTTCTAATAATTTTAATATTCTCGGTTTCGACACTGTATCTTTCAGTAACTCTGTCTAATAATTTCCGCGTCGTCTCCTCAGTTAGTTTTCGTTTCTTCTTTAAAGATGCTATCGGCGTCGGAGGCGGCAGCGGCGGAGGTGGTGTAGCCATCGACAGGGTCGGAGGGTTCTCCTCTTCCTTCAAAAACACATCCGAAAATATGTTTTTGATGAAGGGATCGTCAGCATCGAACGTCAAATCCATAAATTCCTATACAATAATAATTTAGTAAGTGAAAAAAAAAAAAACAAAACAAAACAAAAACTTACTGATTCAATGATAGTATTGGAGGCGGCGTCATCGACGGCGGAGGCGGCGGTGGTGACATCAGAGGAGGCACTAGTGGCAGCAGCAACTATCGACTCCAACGACATAGCTGGATTAGACATTTTTTTTGTTTTTTTGATTGGTACTATTGATATGTCACTCAATATTTTAATTTTATTATAACTCATGCCTGTCGAAAGCAAACTGATCGTAAAATGAACTAAATTATTCTTAAATGAAGACGACGACGGGTGCGAGCGAGGGCGGTAAGAATGATTATGCAAAACGGAAAACCATATGAGGTGATATCATATGCAACAGATTATACTAATTAGTATTAGAATTCAAATTAAAAACATATAAATCAAAGTTTTATTATAATCTAAAAAAAATTCAGTCAAGTCTTTGCTCTCAACACACACACACACGATCCCATTGAAATGGCCGCTGCCGCCAATATCGAGGAACCAATTTCAGATGATGGAATTGAAACTGATAGTAGAACATGGGATCCAAAAGATTACATAGTAAAAGAGGTTAATCGTCAAGAGTTTTTATCAAATGTACAAACAGAATCGTTGTGCATGATTCAAACTTTTTATGTATGTCATGGTAGAAAGCTTTGTTTAGGGTGTTTTTATCTTGAAGCACAGACGGTTAACCCCTTTTATTATGATGGTGAGAATGCATTTCAGCATTTTAGTGGGAGAATGAGTAATTTAGAGCCTGAACTGTGCCTTTGCGCTAGGTGCGAACAGGTCTTATTTATATTTTATCTCACTAAAAACTGTATAATCTGCATGAAAAATGTTAATGAGGATGATAATGTCTTGTCGGGAAATTAAAATTCCCAGAAACGGTCCTTTTCAGGACCACAAAATACCTTGTAGAGGGGAAAATTCCCCAAACGGCCCTTTTCAGGACCACAAAATACTTGAAAAATTTCCGATTAGGAAGTGTATGTACTAAAAAACGTTATCGAACTATAGTTAGAGTAACGTCGTCAGTAGAGTACAAATTATAACCTTGAATGATGCAAAAACGTTATCGAGCTATAGTTAGAGCAACATCAGTAGAGTATAAATTGCAGCCTTGAAATAAAAGGTTGAGGCTAAGATCTAGGATATGAGGTTAGGTTTTATTATTATAAAAGACAGTACACGTGTCGCTAATAAATCAGTTTGATTAATAATTTCATTGTGAAAGCATCATCATCATCATCATCATAATACTAGTAAATCAGTTTCTTTGTGTTAAAGCGTTAAAAAAAAAATGTAAGTAAATATTTTTCATTTTTTTTGCATAAAAATAAAAGTACATATTATTTTAGAGAAAAATGAATTTAAATGAAATAAATTCGTCTCTCCTAGAAGGTGGTGAAAATAAACCGGTGGTTGCATTGAAAAGCCTGCCAATTAATGAGCCTCAGAAAATCTACATTGCTAAATTGGTTAATTCAAAATATGGTGAAACGATTTTGCTTGAACTGGAGAATCGAGTTATATTCTTACCACGTCGATCATTATCTATTTTGAAGAATCACGTTGATGAATTGGGAAACGGAAAATATTCTGTGGTGTATCAAGGTGAATACGTCGATGAGAAGAACGCTGAAAAAGGAAACCCTAAAGCACTCTTTAAGTTTGTGAATAGTAAGTTTTAATTTAAAAAAATGTCCGACCAATTAATAAAGGATATTGATAAACTTATTTTAAAATTTTATGAAAAATTTCCTCATATAGACTGTGAAGCATGGTTAAAACATGTAAAAATTGCGATTGATTTATGCTGTGATAAACTTAAGAATGTTAATTTATTATCAGGTCAAGTTCGATCGTGGCAAACAAAAATTAGTCATTTAAAAGTTATATATAATAAATTACATAATATACCGACGACGACTTCAGTAGAATGGAATGATTTAATTTCAATTTTCAAAAATAACGTTATTACTGGGATTATTATAAATTTAAGACATAAAGATGTTCTACCATTTTTAATGGATGCTTTTAAAATTTTTTGCGAAAAAGTAGAAAAAGTTTTATCAAAAATGTCATTAATAAAAGTAAACACTATTTTTTGTGGACAGTTTATTAGAAAATTAGTAGATGATAATGACAGTAGTAGTGTAGCAAAGTCGGTTCTAAATAAAAGTTCCAGAAACTGCCACCAGGGGCGTTTGTGGCGCTAGTGTCGCCCACGTGGTGCGCATGCGCGCGTCATCTGTCATATGTCACCTGGAAAAGTTCCAGAAACTGCCGCTAGGTGGCGTTGGGGGTGCCAAAGTTGTCAAAACTGCCGCTAGAGGGCGCTAGTGGTGCCAAAGTTCCAGAAACTACCATTAGAGGGCGTCAGTGGTGCCAAAGTTCCACAAAGTGTTAGTAGATGGCGTTGGAGAGCGGCGGCGGCGGCGGCCATTTTTAGTCCAAGAATACTGGTCTTGAACGTGTTGGCAGTTCAGCCAAAAAAGAAGAAGTCATCTGTCACCTGTCACTAGAAATACTGGTCTTGAACGTGTTGACAGTTCAGCCAAAAAAGAAGAAGGCATCTGTCATCTGTCACATGTTGCCATAAGGGCACAAAGCGCTTAACTTCGCTGTTATTGGTCCAATTGAATCGCGGAAAAAACAGACATTATCTATGAGTGACGTAGATGTCAAATTTAAAGAAAAAACATGCGCAATGAACGTTGCCGAAAGGGCATTAGTGCTTAACTTCCTTGTTATTGGTCCAATTGAATCGCGGAAAAAACAGGCATTATCTATAAGTGGCATAGATGTCAAATTTAAAGAAAAGCATGCGCAATGAACGTTGCCGAAAGGGCACAAAGCGCTTAACTTCGCTGTTATTGGTCCAATTGAATCGCGGAAAAAACAGGCATTATCTATGAGTGACGTAGATGTCAAATTTAAAGAAAAAACATGCGCAATGATGGTTGCCATAAGGGCACAAAGCGCTTAACTTCCTTGTTATTGGTCCAATTGAATTGAGGAAAAAACAGGCATTATCTATGAGTGACGTAGATGTCAAATTTAAAGAAAAAACATGCGCAGTGAACGTTGCCATAAGGGCACAAAGCGCTTAACTTCGCTGTTATTGGTCCAATTGAATCGCGGAAAAAACAGACATTATCTATGAGTGACGTAGATGTCAAATTTAAAGAAAAAACATGCGCAATGATCGTTGCCATAAGGGCACAAGGCGCTTAACTTCGCTGTTATTGGTCCAATTGAATCGCGGAAAAAACAGGCATTATCTATAAGTGGCGTAGATGTCAAATTTAAAGCGCTATGTCACCTTTCATCTGTCACATGTCATCTGTCACATGTCATCTGTCACATGTCATCTGTCACATGTCATCTGTCACCAGATGGCGCCAAATTTCCCAAAACTGCCACTAGAGGGCGTCAGTGGTGCCAAAGTTCTAGAAACTGTCACTAGAGGGCGTCAATGGTGCCAAAGTTCCAGAAACTGTCACTAGGTGGCGTTAGAATACTGGTCTTGAACGTGTTGGCAGTTCAGCCAAAAAAGAAGAAGTCACCTGTCATCTGGCATCTGTCACCTGTCACTAGAAATACTGGTCTTGAACGTGTTGGCAGTTCAGCCAAAAAAGAAGAAGTCACCTGTCACCGGCCATCTGTCACCTCTCATCTGTAACCTGTCACTAGAAATACTGGTCTTGAACGTGTTGGCAGTTCAGCCAAAAAAGAAGAAGTCATCTGTCACCTGTCACTAGAAATACTGGTCTTGAACGAGTTGGCAGTTCAGCCAAAAAAAGAAGAAGTCACCTGTCATCTGGCATCTGTCACATGTTGCCATAAGGGCACAAAGCGCTTAACTTCGCTGTTATTGGTCCAATTGAATCGCGGAAAAAACAGGCATTATTATAAGTGACGTATATGTCAAATTTAAAGAAAAACATGCGCAATGAACGTTGCCGAAAGAGCATTAGTGCTTAACTTCCTTGTTATTGGTCCAATTGAATCGCGGAAAAAACAGGCATTATCTATGAGTGACGTAGATGTCAAATTTAAAGAAAAGCATGCGCAATGAACGTTGCCGAAAGGGCATTAGTGCTTAACTTCCTTGTTATTGGTCCAATTGAATCGCGGAAAAAACAGGCATTATCTATGAGTGACGTAGATGTCAAATTTAAAGAAAAAACATGCGCAATGAGCGTGGCCATAAGGGCACAAAGCGCTTAACTTCGTTGTTATTGGTCCAATTGAATTGAGGAAAAAACAGGCATTATCTATAAGTGACGTAGATGTCCAATGTAAAGAAAAGCATGCGCAATGAACGTTGCCATAAGGGCACAAAGCGCTTAACTTTGTTGTTATTGGTCCAATTGAATCGCGGAAAAAACAGGCATTATCTATAAGAGGGCGTAGATGTCAAATTTAAAGAAAAGCATGCGCAATGAACATTGCCATAAGGGCACAAAGCGCTTAACTTCGTTATTATTGGCCCAATTGAATCGCGGAAAAAACAGACATTATCTATAAGTGACGTAGATGTCAAATTTAAAGAAAAAACATGCGTAATGAACGTTACCATAAGGGCACAAGGCGTTTATCTTCGTTGTTATTGGTCCAATTGAATCGTGGAAAAAACAGACATTATCTATGAGTGAAGTGGATGTCAAATTTAAAGAAAAAACATGCGCAATGACCGTTGCCATAAGGGCACAAAGCGTTTATCTTCGTTAATATTGGTCCAATTGAATAGCGAAAAAAGACCAGTATGATCTAGAAGTAGCGTAGATGTTAAATTTATAGAAAAGCATGCGCAATGAACGTTGCCATAAGGGCACAAGGCGTTTATCTTCGTTGTTATTGGTCCAATTGAATCGCGGAAAAAACAGACATTATCTATGAGTGAAGTGGATGTCAAATTTAAAGAAAAAACATGCGCACAGACCGTTGCCATAAGGGCACAAAGCGCTTAACTTCCTTGTTATTGGTCCAATTGAATCGCGGAAAAAACAGGCATTATCTACAAGCGACGTAGATGTCAACTTTAAAGAAAAGCATGCGCAATGAACATTGCCGAAAGGGCACAAAGCGCTTAACTTCCTTGTTATTTGTCCAATTGAATCGTGGAAAAAACAGGTATTATCTAGAAGTGACGTAGATGCTAATTTTACGAAAAAATTGCTTGATCATGATTGGATAATTATGTCACGTGATCTATATCTAGAGGGGTTATTATATAATATTTTACATTTTATTAATAAAAAAGATATAATTTTTGTCAATAGTGTTATAATATTCCTCCGAAAATTGAGCTTACTTAAGTTAAGTAAATTTCAAAATCTAAACTTCAAAGTGTTAAATAAATATTTTAATAACACACAAAATTCTATTACTCCAAATTCAGGATATTTAAAATTCTTTTTTTGAACTAAACATTTTTTAAATACGGCCCTGCAATCTACATTTTCTGAAAAAAATTTTAAATACGACCCTACAATCTACATTTTCTAAAAAATTTAAAAACATACTTTAACGGTTATACCGGATGAAGCCTCACCGATAAAAATTAGATGAGCCTGATAACGCGAAAAAATAAAACCACATTTACAGAAAACAAATTCTAGTACAAACATCTACATCCGTTCACACAGGATGTAGCTTCCTGGATAAAAATTAGATAAGACAGATAACACGAAAAAATACAACAACATTTCTACGAAACGAATTTAGTTATCTTCCCACAGATAATGTGTTGTTTTTCTCGAGGGGTTATAAAAGTCGAAGCACATCAATCGACAATCCAATCGTAAAAAGTCTCTTCACCAGTGTTAGTATTCAGTGAGCTGTTTCCAGTTGGGGTTATTGTAAGTACATTTAATGTTAATTTTTTTAAAAAACTTTTTTGTAATTTTTATAACCGACAGTACAAATTTTTGATTTTTTCAGTAATTTGTACCAGTGATCTACATTTTTTGCTCCCGTCATCTTTAAGCTTTTAAAGTAAGTGTTTTTTCGGGGTTTTTTTCATGCTAGTATTTCATTTTTTATTATTATTTTAGATGAGTTTTCTCGAAAAATTAAACGAATTTACCACATCTACAGATACCGAAAACAAACCCATAATTAAGCTAAAGGACCTACAACCCAACATCCCAAATAAAATTTATCACGTTCAGCTCACCAAATCCAAATTTGGAGGGGAATCCATCCTAGTGGAATTGGAGGAGAACGTCACCTTTCTGCCCAAAAGGTTTACCGAAATTTACAAGAACCACATCGACGATCTAAACAAAGGGGACTTCAGTTTAATTTTTATTGGCCTGCACGAGATATCCAAGAGCTGTGCTCCAAGGACCCTTTTCAAAATAGAATAGAAAATTAGGTTAGTTCAAGCATGGATTTCGCACTCGTTTTTAACAAAATCGAAGACCTCCTTAAAACTAAACATAATATTGCATATTCAGATAAACATAAATGGTTATCACTAATTAGTACTCACCTCCGAAAATGCTCTTTAGCAGTAAAGTATAAAAAAATTTGTGAAAATATTCCTAATGTTATCAGATTCATTTATCAATCGCCTCTACCGGGGACTTTAACTAGGAAAGTTTTTCAAAATTTTAATAAATTAAGATGTGATTACTGATTATTAGCTTGGTTTTGTTGTAAAGATTTACATGAAAATTAACGAGTGCGATTTTCAGACTGAACTATGTGCCTAATGTATTAGTTATAGTTTTTATGTATTAGTTATATACTCGTATGTTTGCTTACTGTATTGTTTGTAGTTTTTTATGTTTGCTTGGGTAATAAAAAATAAATATAAGAAAGAAGTGTTTTATTTAAATAAACTTGATACATTTTTTTAATTTAAACAGTGATTATATATCATTAATAACATCGTCTTTATAGTAATACATGTACTCTTGTAGAGCATTTTTTTCTAAACAATTTGGCATAACAGCACAAATTAAAATTAAAGTATTAAATCTACTAGTGGCGTCATCGTCGTCGACACAAATACTATTGAAATTAACAGCAAAATAAGCTCGTGTAGAGTCTATTAAATTACAGTAGAATGCATTAAAGTCCAAGTCTTCTAGCAACGAAATGTAGTTCTTCACCAAATTGCAATTTGCTTCAAGGATGTCGGAAACATCATACTCGTCCAGGTAGAACTCGACTCCACGTTTGTTTGCAAGTAGAAACTTGGTATCGTCGTACACTAATTGAGTGACTTTACAAAAGTCTCCACAAGGGAAAACTACAGGATCGTATTCGTCAGGAGGTGACGGTAGATTCTCGTGAAAAAAGTCATCATATCTCTGACGTAACAATTCAATAAAAGTAGTCCACTCAAATGTACCAAACGAAATTCTTCCGGGTCGAAGTAAAGGTGTTAGCGTTATTGCAGGAGTAAAGGTTCTGGTCGGACTTATTCCGCACAAAAGTGCATAACTTCTTAGGGGAAAGTTCGTTTCCAGTAGATGGTATCGCTCCAATTTAGCAGCATACTCGTATGAAATTAAAGCTTGGTCGATTTCCTCAACACAATCATTAAGCGACACTGCATAAGGTGAAGGAGGTGTTGGCGACGGCGACGATGATGACGATGCCGAGTCACTTTCAAAAACAATTTCACAAGAACTATAACCACTATCTTGACTACTCATACTGCCGATTGATTAAATTGCAGGTGCACACGATTGAATAAAATGTAGGTTCGCACACACTTGTATTTATATACCCCCACTATGAGGGACAACGATAAGTTTGAAGGTTATTAAAAAAAAGGCCCCTTGAATTGCTAAATTTTTTCGTATTTTCCATAAGATTCTATACAAAATCGGTGTTTTCAATCCAACTGTTATGCTTGTTATCGAGACCCAACCATTTCACGTACGCCTTCTTTCCCTTTCTTCTAAGCACCTTTTCTACGAGGTAGACATCGGGTGCTTTCGTCTTTTGCAATTCCTCCTCGTAGAAAGCCCCGTTGATTGGTGTACCCAACATGTCTTCAAGCAGATAAGTCACGGGATTGGTTATTTTGACTTTAGTAATTTTAAAGAGCTCGGTACTCCAATTAGGGGTGTATCCCTTTTGAAAAATATGCTTGGCTTTGCTTAAGCGCACAATGTCGCCAACGTTAAGTTTGCGTGGTCCAGCAATCTTCAAATGCGAGTAAAATTTTCGAGAAATTTCCTTCTCGTTTGACTTGTTGACCTCCGAAGGCTTACATCGTATTTTCGAATGTTTCGTGTTATTGTACTCTTCCACAATTTTCGGTAAAATGTCGATCCATCGGTAGGTGCCTTGCAAACTAAAGTACTTGTATAGTTTTGTCTTTAAAGTTCTAATACATCTCTCTGCCATCGCAGCCTTTTTAACGCTAAACGTATTGTAATGATTAATGTTGCATTGCGTCATTAATTTTTGGAAATCTGCATTGAAAAACTCTGTACCTTGATCGGTTTGAAGATTTTTAGGATGTCGACGTCGTCGGCTGTGTTTTAATATGTTGGAGAAAGCTTTGGTAATTTCAACTCCAGTCTTTGTCTTTAGAGGCATCGTCCACACGTACTTTGAGAAACAATCAATAACAACCATAATCATTTTGTAACCTTTATTTTGGTGTGCATAGGGTCGCATTTCGGCCAAGTCCATTTGCCATAAATCATCGAGACCCTTAATGATTGTTCTACGTCGCGGATAATTCCTACGTGCTGGAGCATGGAGTTCATTAACAACTTGAATTTTTTCTTTAGACATCTTGAAGAGCTCTAAAGCGAGTGCAAGTGTGTTGAAGTATTTAAGGAGTATTTCGCTTCAATTTTTTATATACAACCCCAGTTCAAATATGTGATGATACTGTAGCAGTATTACGAAATTGGTTTAGTTCTCTTTCCAAATTCTTTGTTAACTCGGCGGTTTCGTGGTTAGATTTAATTAAATCTCTCAAAACTTCTTCATTAGCAGTCATTTCTATTCTCAATATCTTTGTTAACTCGGCCGTTTCTTGGTGAGCTTTAACCAAATCTTTCACAATACCTTCATCAACAGTTATTTTTCGCTCGATTTCAGCAAACTGGGTGCCTATCACACTAGCAATTTCTTTGGGTATATCTATTTTTAAATTAGTTCCCATTAGTTTTTTATCTAAAACTTTCACAGTATTAGTAGTGTAGCAAAGTCGGTTCTGGCCAACTTTGATAACTGCCACCAGAGGCGCTGGTGTCGCCGACGTTTTGCGCGGTAAATTCGAATTTCGAGAGCAGCCATTTTTAGTCCAATTGAATTGCGGAAAAAATAGGCATTATCTATAAGTGACGTAGATGTCAAATTTAAAGAAAAGCATGCGCAATGAACGTTGCCGAAAGGGCACAAAGCGCTTAACTTCGTTGTTATTGGTCCAATTGAATTGCGGAAAAAATAGGCATTATCTATAAGTGACGTAGATGTCAAATTTAAAGAAAAACATGCGCAATGAACGTTGCCGTAAGGGCATTAGCGCTTAACTTCGTTATTATTGGTCCAATCGAATTGCGGAAAAGACAGGTATGATCTATAAGTGACGTAGATGTCAAATTTAAAGAAAAACATGCGCAATGAACGTTGCCGTAAGGGCATTAGCGCTTAACTTCGTTATTATTGGTCCAATCGAATTGCGGAAAAGACAGGTATGATCTATAAGTGACGTAGATGTCAAATTTAAAGAAAAGCATGCGCAAAGAACGTTGCCGTAAGGGCATTAGCGCTTAACTTCGTTATTATTGATTCAATCGAATTGCGAAAAAGACAGGTATGATCTAGAAGTGACGTAGATGTCAAATTTAAACAAAAACATGTGCAAAGAACGTTGCCGTAAGGGCATTAGCGCTTAACTTCGTTATTATTGGTCCAGTCGAATTGCGGAAAAGACAGGTATGATCCAGATGTTGCGTAGATGAAAAAGACATATTTTTTTATGTGCCGCAGCGCTCGCGGACCCGCCGAATTTGAATAAATTATAGATAATATTCATATGCAACATTGTAACTTAGTTTTATGAAGAATGCAAGTTTGTTATTTTGCGTTTCATTTAAACGACTAATTAAAATTCAATATATGTAATTTGCAAGTTAATTATTATAAAAAATGCAAGCAAGTAATTTTATGCTTCATTTAAACGACTAATTAAAATTCAATATATGCAACGGCAACGTTCTTTGCACATGTTTTTGTTTAAATTTGACATCTACGTCACTTCTAGATCATACCTGTCTTTTTTGCAATTCGATTGAATCAATAATAACGAAGTTAAGCGCTAATGCCCTTACGGCAACGTTCTTTGCGCATGCTTTTCTTTAAATTTGACATCTACGTCACTTATAGATCATACCTGTCTTTTCCGCAATTCGATTGGACCAATAGTAACGAAGTTAAGCGCTAATGCCCTTACGGCAACGTTCTTTGCGCATGCTTTTCTTTAAATTTGACATCTACGTCACTTATAGATCATACCTGTCTTTTCCGCAATTCGATTGGACCAATAATAACGAAGTTAAGCGCTAATGCCCTTACGGCAACGTTCATTGCGCATGTTTTTCTTTAAATTTGACATCTACGTCACTTATAGATAATGCCTATTTTTTCCGCAATTCAATTGGACCAATAACAACGAAGTTAAGCGCTTTGTGCCCTTTCGGCAACGTTCATTGCGCATGCTTTTCTTTAAATTTGACATCTACGTCACTTATAGATAATGCCTATTTTTTCCGCAATTCAATTGGACTAAAAATGGCTGCTCTCGAAATTCGAATTTACCGCGCAAAACGTCGGCGACACCAGCGCCTCTGGTGGCAGTTATCAAAGTTGGCCAGAACCGACTTTGCTACACTACTAGTATTCGCCAATTGATTTTCAACGCTAGTTTGAGCGTTTTTTATATCACCCCGTAGATGCTGTTTAGCAGTTACAATGCTGGTATCTACATATTTTTTTGTTGCAATATCCCCAGCATATACAGGAGGATCCTTAGTTACGAACGCATCAATTTCCCCAGTTTTAGTTTGTAAAGCTACAAGTGCGTTTTTATATTGGTTAAACAAATTATCGACTCTTATATTTAACTGTGAGTCAACGTATTCTTTACTGGCAGCATCAGAACTAGCTGAAGGTGGTAACACATTGCTTATCCTCACATTGCCAATATCGACGTTACCTTCAGCCGTTTGCGGAAACTTTAATAACATATTACGGAGGAGAGATTGAGGAGGCGGTCTATTTGACATCGTCGTTGACCGACGTCCGAATTTGTCGAGACTCATCATGCAAATAACATTAAAACCATGTGTTACACTAGTATATAACGTCGGCTTCTCTCAGCTCATTGATGATTGCAACTATTTCGTTGTTGTGTGATGTATTTCCGGCGTGTTTGGAAGCTACTAGCAATTTAAGTCGTTCCACAAGTTCATTGACATCGTCCCAGTACACGTAATCGATAGGGTTCTCATTGTAGACCATTGCAAGTCCAACTCCAGATTTCGATGATATGCTGCTAGTCGATTTCGATGGCTTTCTCGGTGGAGGAGGAAACATAGGTTTAATAATATCTAGATACTTTGATCTCGATGTACCTTTTAGACGTCCAGCTGTGTTTCTGTGAGCGTTAGTTAAATTTAAAATCGTCTTGTATGCCAATTTATCATCATCGGTATAATCTTCAGGCTCATCATAAAATATCAGTTGGTAGAGACCAGGTGTCCCTTTAACATGTTCCCCCTCCGTTATAATAGCTCCAGTATTCCGATCAAAATCGATATTTTTCCCTCCGAGAAGCCATTTAGAGTGAGTCAAATCGTAAACTGGACCGTAAACTAGGTCTATATTTGGACTCTTATTCCAGTAATCAAGCATATACTTATGTGATATTTCAGGATATTGCTCCAGATACTCTCTGAAGGCCTCATCCGAAATATGTTCTGGGTTTGGTTCTGAAGCGTTGGAATATACACTCTCATCATCATCATCATCACCCTCAGTCTGAGCTACATCTTCCATCGGAATAAAATCCGTGTTATTGCTTGTATATTCTGTTTTTAATGGTTCTTCTTCTTCTACTTCAGGTTCTTCTTCTTCTTCTTTCTTTATATTTTTTAAAACTTGCGCAGATTCATGGGACGTTGTAACAATTTCTTTTAGAGGTTTTATTAGGGGTTTAAATAATGTATTTAATGTGCGATCCTGCTCAGATCTACCCAACTTGAGAGCTAGATATTTTCGACGTATATCGCGTGAGAGTTGTAGAACTTTACGTTTACGAACATCCTGCTGGTTTAACATCTTGCTGCATATTAATCATACACCACATGGAATTACATTTTTATATACAAGTCGAATCCTTTGCGATACCTTCCATTGTTGAGAGCAAAATCTTTTACAACAACAATAGAACCATATTGATCACTCCAACATTCAGAACAGAGTTTTTTGAAGCGGTCAAAACTCATGTCAGGTGACACGTGCTCATCGAATACGTGCCTCAAGTTTACTACATCCTGCTTGAAGAGTACAATTAAATTACAATTGTCTCGAATCAGTTGTTTGGGTATTTTTGAGTACGTTTGACATAGATAAGCAGAATCAATATCCTTATGACGGCCCATTGAGTAATATTCCCGAATTTTCTGCTGCCCATCGCAAGCCACATCGTCAAATATGAATATGGAATTTGATTTAGCTTCAGCGGGACTTATTATTTCCTCATTATCTTTGAACGGGAAATAGCCTACTCCTTTCGTCTTACTTAGTACCTCTTGAAGCAACTCGTATTTCGGCTGATACAAAGATTTGGAGTAAACGTAAACGTTTTTAAATTTCGCGCCATTCGGATGAAACAGTAATGACAGCATTACGTTTGTTTTACCACACCCACTGGGTCCACATATGATTGCACGAAACGAGTTTGGTAATAACTCGCCATGTTTACTCTTCTCATGCTTGGAGGTAAAGTCCAAGTTTTCAATCGGAAGCGTTTGTTTCTGTTGAATGACCTTCATTGTATGGCATTTTTAGTCAAGTCGTTGTGTATAAATATATAAAAACGTGAGGTGCGTGACGTAAAACGTGAGGTGCGTGACGTAAAACGTGAGGTGCGTGACGTAAAACGTGAGGTGCGTGACGTAAAACGTGAGGTGCGTGACGTAAAACGTGAGGTGCGTGACGTAAAACGTGAGGTGCGTGACGTAAAACGTGAGGTGCGTGACGTAAAACGTGAGGTGCGTGACGTAAAACGTGAGGTGCGTGACGTAAAACGTGAGGTGCGTGACGTAAAACGTGACGTGCGAGACGTTTACGTGTACGTATATGTATATAAATATATATAACGTGATGATATGGCATCAGTTCAAATGAGTCTTTACTTAGGTAAAGGTGTCTTAAATTCGCTCATAAACAATCTGCCCTTTCAGCTCCACATTCCGACCTATCAATACTGTGGTCCGGGCACAAAGCTACAAAAACGCTTAGCACGCGGTGATTCGGGCATTAATCCCTTAGACGCTGCCTGTAAGGAGCACGACATTGCATACGCTCAACACAAGTCCTTGAACGATCGACACAAGGCAGATCAAATACTCGAAAACAAAGCTTGGACACGTGTCAAATCAAAGGACGCGACGTTGGGAGAAAGAGCAGCTGCTTTGGCGGTGACCGGTGGCATGAAGATCAAACGTAAACTTGGAATGGGGGTGGGGCAGCAGAAGAAGACGAAGAGTTCCTTTAGAAATCACGTAATCAGCAAGGTTAAAAAGGCTATGAAAAAAAGTCCTTCCACAACGCTACAGAAGGCCGCCTCGCAAGCTTTGAGAGCCGCGAAAATCGCCGTAAGGAAAGCAGGTGGTAAAAAGCAAATTCGACTACCCAGGACGATACCTTTTGAAGGAAAAAAATCTGGAGGATTTCTACCATTGATTCCCCTGTTTGCGAGCCTTTCGGCACTTGGAGCCCTCAGTGGCGGGGCGGCGGGAATAGCTAAAACCGTAATCGATGCTAAGAATGCGCAAAAGAAACTGGAAGAAGATCAACGTCACAATAAAGCTATGGAAGTTATTGGGGCAAAAGGATCCGGCTTGTATATGAAAAAGAACGCTCGCGGAGGCTTTGGATTGTACATGAAGAAACAAAAAAACTGCCAATAAAGCTACCCAATAGATCGCTATATGATGTGGACCTTTTGCGATATGTCAAACGTTTAAAAATTCCTCATTTTAGAGGGGTTTTCATGCGCGACTCTCTACCACATCAGCAGCAGCCCTGGCAACGCGAATGTGCCATCATAAATTTGGATGACTCTAATAATCCAGGCATACATTGGGTAGCTTATAGAAAGCAAAACAATGTTGTTGAATATTTCGATTTATTTGGTGACTTGAAGCCGCCGAAAGAACTCGTGAACTATGTGGGGAAGAATGTTCGAATCTATTACAACAACGACCAATATCAAAACTATCAACAAATCAACTGCGGACACCTCTGCCTACAATTCCTATATAATGGAGCAACATCATCATCAGGAGTTTAATGAAATGAGAGACGTTATTAAACTCCTGATGAAGAACATTACCCACGAGGTTTGGCGAGAAATTCCCCAGAAATACCGAAAAGAACTAACACAATTTTTACCATGTCAAAATTATGATTTTCATCGATGGAGTGATGTTTGCGGTAATGAGATACCAACATGTTTATTTTGTGGAATTACTTATAAATAAATAAATAATTTTTTTGAAGCAGTTTTTTATTTAAGTACTACCTCCCCGTTGATATACATTAGTCATGTCTTTGCTTTTGACGCAAACGAGTCAAACTCACGTGTTTTCGTTCACACCTCAGCCCCCAATTGTGCTCGATTCCGAAAAGAGATATTTCCTAGCAGTACTTGGCTTCCACTCATACAACTCGATACCCAATATTGACGGTGAGAAATTTTTCTACTACGAAAACAACGATAGTGGGAAGTTGAGAGAAGTCGCGATTCCTACCGGCTGCTACGAAATAACGGACATTGAGAAGCTAATTCAAAATTCTATTGCTCCAAATACGGGTGATACACTATTTTCGCTGAAGCCAAACAACAACACTCTCAAGTGTGAAATATACAGCAAACGTCACGCAATTACTTTTGAAAGTCGTCACTACAACAGCAGTCTTGGACAGATTTTGGGATTTTCCAACAACAGGGTACTGGCCCCCGGTGTTGTACACTCTTCAGATCTCCCCGTCAACATTATAAAAGTATCAAACATTCGCTTTGAGTCCAACATTACGGAAGGTGCCTTCTACGGAAACAGGCCTGTCCACACCATCTTTGAATTTCCGATTACAGTTGACGCGGGCTACGCAATTGTAGAAAGACCTAATAACCCAATATATCTACCTGTTACGAATACCGGGGAAATTAGCAACATCACAGTGCTGGCGGTAGACCAAAACTTTAAGCCCATAAATTTTCGAGGAGAACAAAGTGTCCTTCATCTAGAGTTAGTAGGACGATCATAAATGGGTTTGGTGATAGATTATAAGAACAACGCGGTCAGTTCAATAACACCATTTACTGCTAGACCTCCTCCGGGTCGTCAACGAGAGCTAACATCCGCAAATAAATTGTTTCTTCAATCGCTTGGATTAACGCTAAAAACAAAATATGGCAAATCAATACGTACAAGCGGGAGACTATGGTAAACGTCCCCGTACCGAAAGCATTGATCCGAGTTTTAACCTCTACCAACAACCCCGTTATGATGAGTCTATTAGAAGGATGGAATATCGAACGTGCTCACCCTTCATCAAATCCTTCAACAACAATGATGTGGTGGAATTTGTTGTCAATCAAGTGGATTCATTTTTTGCCATGAACGAGTCATTGATCGAAATCAAGGGTAAATTGGAGGTAACAGGAGGAGGAGAAGTTTCCCTAGTACCCAACTTTTGTGCCTTTCTCTTCGACTCGTGCACGTACAGCGAGAGCGCCAGAGAGATTGAAACGGTTCGTGATCCTGGAGTAGTGAGCGCTAGTAGGTAAACACAGGGGGTTTCAGAACCAAAACCGGTTTTCCAAGGGGTTAACCACCCTTCCAAGGCGAAGGCTAAGGCTAAGGCTACGACTACGGCCAAGGCCAAGGCCAAGGCCAGGGTCATGATGTGTTAAATTTACTAATATTTCAAATACAACACCCTCCCAAAAAAAAAAGGTTAAAGCGCGGTTCACGATGTTTTGTACATTACAGAGATTAGATAAAAATACAAGACATACATTGTAAACCAGTTTCCCATTTCTTTGAAAATGTATTTACTTATTATTTTTTATAACTAATTTTAATAAGGTACGATGATGTAATTATATAAATTTTTATTAAAATCTATCCTTAAATAGTGTTTTAAAAAAGGTATTACGAAATTGAATTTCCGTTTCATAAAAATAGATTTTGATTTTTCTATAAAATATAAACCTTAAAATTAAATTGAAAAATAAAACTTCAAATTTTTGCCCATTTTTCTATATCAAATTTCTACCTTATTGTTCCAAAAATTCAACAGACAGTTGAAAAGTAGTCTTAAACAACTAGTGATCCTTAACCTTTTGTTTTAAGGATATATAAAAATAAGCAAATATTTTTATTCTATAAACCTTAAAATTAAAAATTAAACTAAAATACTACTATGCCATCCCAATTTTTTAATGGTCACCGGAATGACATAAAAATAAACTACATGTCATCCAATTTTTAATACCCATCTGAATGACATTTAGATAAAAATAAACAAATAATATTAAATTTTTATTCTAGAAAATATAAACCTTAAAATTAAAAAATAAACTAAAATAAATACTACATTAATATGGCATTGAATGACCCCAATTTTTAATACTCATCTGAATGACATTTAGCTTCTATATGAGAGCTTTTTCGACCTCAATTCTTCTCCACAATAATTTTTCTTTCTTGGTAAGGATGACATTTAAATAAAAATAAACAAATAATATTAAATTTTTATTTTATTAAATATGAAACTTAAAATTAAAACAAAAAAAACTAATTACACATGTCACACAGATGGCTATTCAATTTTTTTAAATCCATCTGGATGACATTTAAGCTTGCTTCTACATCTATTGCTTCTTTTTCTACTTCTATCCTTTTCTTTTCAATCTCCATCCTCCTCCGCAATAATTTTTCTTCTTGATCCATTAAAAGGTGGACCCTATTGGTTGCTTTCGTTAAGTTATCCTGCAGCTCCGACTTTGGAACTGCAGAACTGGAGGCACAGGTATTGATGATGATATCTTTGACCATTAAGTCAAAGCCATCATCATCAGGAATTTCACTAGTTAAGTCCAACGACTGAAACAAAAATTAATGTAATAAGTAAAATATTAAAAAATTAAAAAATAATAGAAAATAGGATTATGAAAATTAAAACAAAAATAACTTACCGGAGGATGTTCAATTTTGGGTTTCTTAGCACCCCTAATGATAAAATTGCTAAGTATTTTGGCTTTTGGCATTGTACTGATAATAACAAGCCTGCTTCTTCAGTTGATATACCCAGTTATTTTTTTTTTTCAAAGAGTGGTTTGCAAAGAGGGAGTACAAGGTCTTAAACATGTATTTTTCAAATTTAACAAAGGCCTAATCAAATTTTATTCTTTTTTCACATTTACCGACAGAAGATCGAATGCAAGGTTAAAGCAGGTCAATATCCAGATATCTTTTTAAATATTATAGTATAGTCGAATTAACAAGAAATCTAGAAATTTTCTGAAAGAGAATTTTAATATAATTTGAAATTTGTAAAATATTTAAAAAATACTTATAAGGAAATCAGGTAAAAAAACCTGAAGGTATGTATTCATATTTACAGACAAGACGTTTCGAATGCAAAGTTAAAAGTTTTTCAGATATCCTTTAAATTTTATAGTATGAAATTAACACTATTTTTTCTGAAAGAGAATTTTAATATAATAAATTTGAAATGGCAAAATTATATGTGTAAAAAAATGCTTAGGAAATTTTCAAATATCAGGTAAAAATAAACACATTTAAAATAAAAACAGAGACACTTTTGTATTAAAAAATATACACCACAGTTTCATAGAATTAGTAATTCTAAATATTTCGTTACAAAATTCCATATGATGCAAAATTTTATTATATTTTTTAACCTCTAATTTTAGCTAGAAATTTTATTTGAAATAATTTTTTAACGTCAAAATAGAATTTATTTTAATAAAAAATTACAAAATTATTCCTATAAAATAGTAGAAGCAATTAAGAACTTTTAGGTATGAAATTAACAATTAAAATAAAATATAAGAATCATGGTTTTAGGAAATTTTTAATTCATTTTAGAGCACAATAAAAATTCAAGAATTAATCTTAAGTATAATTTGGCAATAAGGATATCAGAATAAAACGAAACCAGATTTTTGCGGCAGGTATTCAACAATCTTTCGAATGCGAGGTTAAAGTCGGTCAAAAATTACAGGTATCCTTTTAAATCTATAGTATAGTCAACTTTAGTAATTTTCTGAAGGAGAATTTTAATACAAATAATTTGAAATTTTTAAAAACTGTAAAATATTTGTAAAAAAAAAAATGCTTAGGAAATTTTCAAATATGTATCAAACAAGCAAAAGTAAATTATACATTATTTAAAATAAAAACAGAGATACTTTCATATTATAAAAATATAGTTTCATAGAATTAGTAATTATTTAAAATATTTTCGTTACAAAATTCCACATGACGCTAGAAATTTTATTTTAAATTATTTTTTAGCGTTTTAAAATCTGTAAAATATTTGTAAAAAATGCTTAGGAAATTTTCAAATATGTATCAAACAAGTAAAAATAAATTATACATTATTTAAAATAAAAACAGAGATACTTTCATATTATAAAAATATAGTTTCATAGAATTAGTAATTGTTTAAAATTTTTCGTCACAAAATTCCATATGACGCTAGAAATTTTATTTTAAATTATTTTTTAACATCAAAACAGAATTTATTTTAATAAAAAATGACAAAATTAATCCTACAAAATAGTAGAAGTAATTAAGTACTTTTATGTATGAAATTAACAATTAAAATAAAAATAAGAATCATGGTTTTAGGAAATTTTCACTATATTTTAGAACACAATAAAAATTCAAGAACTAATCTTAAGTATTTAAATTATAATTTGACAACAAGGAAACAGACAATAAATAACGAACCAGAAGACATTCACCTGTACATTTACCGAAGATCGAATACGAGGTTAAATATCTGGTATCCTTTTAAATCTTATAGTATAGCCGAATTCACAGAAAATTAGAAAAATTTTCTGATAGAGAATTTTTAAATATAGTATAATGAAATTAACAATCTAGAAATTTTATTTTTCTAAAAGAAAATTTATTTTAATACAATTTGAAATTATTAAATTATATCTGTAAAAAAATACTTAGAAAATTTTCAAATATTTATCAATAAAACAGAATATAAGAATTCATTAGGAAATTTTATGTTATTTTTTTGGAAAGTACAAAAAAAATTCAGAAAATTTTTAGGATAGTAATTATCAAAAGGTTGAAAATATAAAAATTTTGCAATATTTAAAACAAAAACAGAATATTAGAATTCATAGTAGGAAATAGTTTTATATAGAGTACAAAAAATTCAGCCTAGGAATTTTAAAATATGTAATTATTAATACGTTAAAAAACGAAAGACATAAATTATTAAAATACAATATTTTAAAATAAAAAACAAGATTTTAAAAATTCATGGTTTTAGTATAAAAAATTCAGCCTAGGAATTTTAAAGTATGTAATTATTAATACGTTAAAAAACGAAACGGGAATAATTTGATTGCACCCGGTACGGAAGAAACAACACCACGTTAATGAAAGTGAGAGTCGGCTTATAGTATAGTCAATTTCCACATAAATCGAACAATAATAAATAATTGAAGTCATAGTCTAACAAATTCTGTTTTATTTATTGAACATTATCTTAATTATACTATTTTTGATCTATAAAAATTATTTTTTCGCAATAATTATTTTTTATCTCAATTTATTTTAATATATTTGTTGATTTGAATCGGAAACATTTCGATTGCACCCGATAGTTATTTCACGAATAGATATAATTCTTAAAATATAAATATCCGAGCAGACTTTACACAGTTCAGTTGTTGTTAATGGTTTCATCAATAGTGCACAAGGTATTTATCTAGTTAGTTAAAAATGTCAGACAAACTTTGCTCAGACGTGACAAAATTGACTTCTAAATTTTTTGAAAAGTATCCTAATTTTAGTGAGGAAGAGAGACTTAATTGGCTTAAGCATATTAAAGTTGCAATTAATTTAGTGACACAGGTTATGTCAAAGAAAAATTTAAATGTTGGGAAAAAAAGAGCTTGGACATCAAAATTAGGTCATTTAAAGTTAATTTATAATAAACTTTATGGGGGCGACGACGATAATTCTATTTGTTGGGAAGAAGTCTTATCCATTTTTAAAAATAGGGTTACAACAGGTGTAATAATGAATCGAAAGCACAAAGATGTCGTACCGTTTTTACGTGATGCTTTTACCATATTTTCAACCAAAATTGTATGTATCCTAGGATACTTATCAATGGTTAAAGTAAATACGAATTTTTGTGCGGAATTTGTTAAAAAATCGGGTGACAAGGAAATTGTTGAATTGAAATATTTTCAAACCAAAAATAATGTTATTGATAGGACAACAGATTTCAAGGAATGGTTTATAAATCATGTTTTTGATTTTTTAACAAATAAGCTCTCCGAGTTCCAAGAAAAGGACTCTGGTTGGGCTTTAAATCAAATAATATCGTTGGAGGTTAATGTTAATAAACTAGAAATTGGTAATGGGAGTTCTTACATTAAACTACCTCTAGCTATAGAAAAAAAACTAGCTTGTATTAATATCAAAAATTTTGATAAATCTTGTTTCTATTGGAGTATTATTGCTGCCTTATACCAACCGTCAGGTTTACCACAAAGGATTTCTTCATATCCGCATTATGCAAACGTTTTAAATTTAGAAGGACTTGATACTCCGATGCAGTTTGATAAAATTAATAAATTTGAAAAACTAAATTCAATATCAGTGAATGTATACGGATTAGAATTGATTGAAAAGAGATTTAACGTAATTACTTTACATCTAACTCAATGCAAACAAAATAGACATGTAAATCTATTATTGATTCAAAATAAATATTTTCCAAAAATTAATGACTTTGATCCTCTACCTGAAGAGGAAGATGTTGATATACTATATCACTATTGTTATATTAAAAATTTATCGCGGTTAATAGGTTCTCAATTGAATAAAAATAAAAATAAAAAATTTATTTGTGATAGGTGTCTCAATTATTTTAGTTCTGAAGGACGACTTCTTACACATGCAGAACTTTGTGAAAAAATCAATGATTATAAAATATCTCTTCCTAAATATCCTATAGTTAAATTTAAAAATTTTGTAAATAAACAGCGAGCACCATTTGTTATATATGCAGATTTTGAATCAATATTGGAACCGTTTGAGGATAATTTAGAGAAAAGTACAATAAAATATCAACAGCATAAAGCATTTAGTTGTGGGTATTACGTTAAGTGTGATTATGATAATAATTTGTCATATTTTAATAGTTACCGCGGTGAAAACTGTATGCAATGGTTTGCCAATCAAATGTCACATTGTTCGGAAGTGATTGAATCAAAATTTAAACATATTGTTCCCATGAAAGAAAGACTTTCAAAAGTCAATGCACATTCATGTCATATTTGTGAGGAGGTGTTTAGAAATGAGGATATAATAGTTCGTGATCATAATCATTTTACAGGGGACTTTAGGGGATTTGCTCATGAATCATGCAACTTAAAATTTCGTAAACAATTTGTCGTACCCGTTATTTTTCATAATTTAAGTGGATACGACAGTCATTTCATAATTCGAGATCTCGCTAAATTAGGTAAAATTACTCTCATTCCAATCAATAAGGAAAAATATATATCTTTTACTCAACACTTCAGTAATGACATTAAATTTCGATTCATTGATTCAATTAGGTTCATGGCCACCTCTTTAGATACATTGGCATCAACTTTAGATAAAGTAAATTTAACCAATTTAAGGGAACAATTTAGATTCTGCACGGATGAACAATTTGATTTGCTAAATCGAAAAGGTGTATTTTGTTATGATTATATTGATAGTTTTGAGAGACTAAAAGAAACTAAATTACCCGACCCCTCTCATTTTTATAATAAATTAAATGATGAATACATTACTGAAGATCGATACCAACACGCTCAAACTATTTGGGAAAAGTTTGCCATACAAAATTTAGGACAATATTCAGATTTGTATTTGAAAACGGATATTTTATTACTTGCAGATGTGTTTGAAAATTTTCGTAATATAGGATATAATACTAGCGGGTTAGACATAGTTTGGTACGTAACAATACCTTCTTACTCCTGGGATAGTATGTTAAAATATACCAAATGTGAATTGGAACTTTTAAATGACGTTGACATGATATTATTTGTTGAATCCGGAATACGTGGCGGTATCAGCCAATGTTCATGTAGGTATTCAGAAGCAAATAATAAATATATGCTTAATTATGATTCTTCAAAACCAGACAACTATTTATTTTACGTAGATGTGAACAATTTATATGGGTGGGCAATGTCACAACCTCTGCCCAAAGGGAAATTTAAATGGGTCGATTCAAATATTGACATTACTGGAATACCAGATGATTCTCTCCAAGGTTACATTTTGGAAGTGGACCTTGAATATCCTATTGAACTACATGATTTACATAAAGATTATCCATTTTGCGCCCAACATTTAGTTCCTCCAGGATCAAAGTTGCCTAAACTATTAACAACATTGTATAATAAATCAAAATATATCATTCATTATAGGGCTCTTAAACAAGCAGTAGCACACGGTTTAAAAATTAAAAAAATCCATAGAGTCCTCCAGTTTGAGCAATCTGCTTGGTTAAAGCCCTATATAGATCTTAATACACATTTTCGAGCTCAAGCTAAAAATAATTTTGAGAAAGATCATTTTAAACTTAAAGTAAATTCAATATACGGTAAATGTATGGAAAATGTTAGAAAACATCGTAATGTAAAATTAGTCTCTCGTTGGGAGGGGAGATATGGAGCTAAAAATTTAATAGCTAGTCCTAGATTTCAAAGTCGAACAATCTTTGATGATGATTTAATGGCTATTGAATTACGGAAAGCGGAACTTTATTTTAACAAACCATTGTATATAGGAATGGCTGTGTTGGATATATCAAAAACATGTATGTACCATTTTCATTATGATTATATGTTGCCTAAAATAAATAACAGATGTACAATTTTATATACCGATACCGATTCTTTTATTTATCAAATTAATAGTCATGATATATACGATGAAATTATTAAACAGAACATTAACAATTTTGATACAAGCGATTACTCACCTACAAATCCATATAATATACCACTTTGTAATAAAAAAGTGCCGGGTTTAATGAAAGATGAAGCGAACGGTAACATTATTACACATTTTGTAGGTCTAAGATCAAAAATGTATAGCTATAAAATTGGAAATCAAAAATTAGTTAAAAAGTCAAAAGGTGTGAAAAATAGAGTCCTACAATCTAAAATTACATTTGACGACTATGTTGATTGTTTAAATAAAAATACGAACAAAATTATCTCTCAATCTACAATTCGTTCTTATGCTCACAACGTCTACAGCATAAAACAAACCAAAATTGGTCTAAATTCGTCAGACGACAAAAGATATTTAATACAAAATTCCTATGATACATTACCCTGGGGTCATTACAGTTTAACCTGACATTTTTAGTTTTCTAAAATATGATACAAGGCACTTTTTTGGGTGAAAAGCGATTTTATACAAAATCAAACCTAAAGTATGTAGCAGTGAGTCTATCACGTGATTTGAATTTTGCGCCGTGTATTAAAATATGCGACAACAAAGGACATAAAGCAATATACAACGAAGAGGAGTGGGCGACCATTATCAACATAATGGGCTTAACGTTACACGAGCTACCGTTAATACAACATTTCATTGATCTATATCGAGAACAAAAATTTGCATATTGTCTAACAATTTTACGAATGAGTGTCGCAGGCAGCTCCAATATGGTGCAGACAGCGCTCAAAGTTCTCGAACCTATAAAAGACATCAATCCAACTACTTATGGTTTAGCGTTGGAAGTTCTATATCAATATCCAGAACTACTATGAAGAAGGTTATCTTTAACGAATCGATGAACAAATTTCATACCCTATACAAATGGTGTTTTGCTTACAAGGAAGCCAGAAAAGGAGGATGTTGGGAGGAAGCTGCTCGTGACCGTGTAAGATTTCAACGTCACATAGAAGAAATCGCAAAAATTATAAACCCTTGTTTATTGAGATCATTGTATAAATAAAACACATTGTATGCAAAATATTTTATTAAAAAAGTACATATTATACTATTGAATTTTTATTTATCCAAGATTGTACATTCATTCCCAACCACTTTACTAAAATTTGATCTCCTTTTCGTTTCAAGATTTTTTCAATTAAGAAAACATCGGGATATTTCACCTTTTGCAACTCTTCCGCATAGAATCCACCTTGAATCTCTTCATTTTTTTCAGCCTCCAAAATGTAGGTTCTAGGATTGGTCAGCTGAATTTTTTTCACTTTAAAAACCTCCGTCGTCCAGTTGGGAGTGTAGCCTTTCTTAAAGACATGTCTATATTTGCTGATACGTACATAATCACCAACGTTAAATTTAGGTTTTCGAGGATCTACTATTTTTGCTCGACTAAATGCAATAATATACTTTGCATTTCTATTGTTAACTTTGCTGGGTATGGCTCCAGTAGTCGAGTGTCTAGTATTATTATATTTAGCAACAATAGTTGGTAGAGCATCTATCCACTTGTACGATCCCCGTAAACTAAAATGTTTCCATAAAGCCAACTTAAGAGTTCTAATTACCCGTTCCGCAATGCTAGCCTTGAGATTCGAATAGGAACTATAATGATTTATTTTATATTTTTGCATAAGATCTTGAAAATCTTTATTGTAAAACTCTGTCCCATTATCTGTCTGAAGATTTTTGGGAGGAATCATTTGTGTTAGAATGACTTTCATGGCATTAACAATATCTTTACCAGTTTTTCTTTTGATAGGTGCAGTCCAAACGAATTTACTGAATGCATTGATTACAACCAAAATATAATTGTATCCCTTGTTCTCTTTAGCATACGATGACATGATAGCCAGATCAGCTTGAATTAAATCATGCAAGCCTTTAACTAAAACATGACGTCGTTTAAAATTAATTCGAGCTGGTTTATGAAGTTCATTAACGACTTGCAATTTAGACATTTTTGACTAACGGACACTGAAGTAATAATTCAATACAAATTTTCTGTTTTGATCCCAGCTTAAATACAATTACATCCCCTTTAACAATATTTACACCTGATAGTTCATGAAGTTTGTAAGTTTTCTGTTTCAATATTACTTCACAATCTGCCTGATAATGAGAAATACCTTCAATTTTTGCTGACAATGGAAACTTGAATCCTGAATTTCCATTATCAAGAACATAATAATCCTTACTCAAATTTGTTTTTTCTCCTCTTAAACGAATCAGACATTTAACGTGATAGTCGAAATTGTCACAAATATAAAATGGAGCATTAAATGAAGTATTTGTTTGAATAGAACCAACTTTTTCTTCATCTTCAGCGCAGCTTGAAAGAAGAAAGTGTTGATTAAAACGATTCAAAGGCATTATTAAAAATGAAATACAAAATAAAAAAGTTGCATTATATATAATCACTTTTTTCGAGCTGACATTGAATTACAAATTGAATAAAAATTTTATCTTTTATAAGACTTTGTGAATGCATATGAAATTCAATAACATCACCCTTGTTAATAATATTATTTTCTAGTAGTTGATTAATTTTATCATATTTTGTTTTATATGAAATATAAAGATTTTCCGGAAAACAGCGTATGCTTTCCACTTTTCCACTTATAGGAAAGGTATACGAAAATGTACCATCTTCTAATAGGTAGACTGTTTTACTTACATTAAAATCTTTAATACCTCGAATAGTTAATATACAGTTACTGTGAAATTCGGAAGGTTTACAAATGTAGAAGGGTGTTGGATTTGGGGAGGACACTATCTCCTCTTCCGGACATGTGTAGGAAGTAAGAAAGTGTTGGTTGAACTTGTTAAGAGGCATCTTGAATACTAAAAAGTATTTTGGAAAACTGATGCTTATAAGATTATTCCACCTTCACGTAGTTCTTCTATAATGGAAACAATTTCATTGTTGACCCCAGTATTACCAGCTTTTTGTGATGCTACAAGTCTATCAACCAATTCATTAAAATCATCAAAATATTTATAATCTACTTTATCAGTTAAATCTATTAAAACTTTAGAATTTAATCCACTTCCAAGAGTTTGTTTAGTTTTACTTCGGGTTAGAGGAAGCAGACTTTTTCTTACATTGGAATCGGAGCTGAGTCTCGGGCGAAATTGTCCTGACATACCTTCCTGCTCGATTGCTCTTCTTTTTTTCTCAAATTTCTCCAAGGCTAGAGAATGCAAATTGGTAACACGAGGTTTAATTAGATCAATAAATTTAGAAGCATTTGAAGTGGATAATCCTTTTTTTGGATTATAACCTAAATATTGTGCATTTGTTCTTCTAACAATTTCAATATATGAGTCAAGGTCTTGAGTTTTGTATCCAGCAGGATATTTTTTGAATAAAAATTCATAAAGACCAGGAGTGCCTTTATACTTGAGATTTTGAATCACTACATCTTTTCCGTCAAATGTTAAAGGAGAATCACCAATAGCCCATTGTTGATTTTCAGGGTTAAAATAAATTCCAAACGTGCTATCAAACTGATTCTCAGTATCCATAATTTTATTTTCAATATATCCTCTGGGCAAAGGATCATACTTTTCTAAAAACTCTAGGGTCTCATCTCTCGCTTGTGAAGTATCTGTAACTATGTCATCATCTATATAACTCGCACCAAAGTCATCTTGCATTGTTTGATTGAAGGTTAGGTCTGGTACGATAGAGTAATACTTTTTTGGTGATGTTTTCGGTGACTCCTGTTTAATTTCCGGTTTAGTGGTGGTAATAAGTTGTTGAATAGGTTCAACGAGTGGCTTCCATTGTTGTTTGAAACGATTTTCCGTTGCAGTTTGTTCATTTTTTAAACTTTTATATTTACGTTTAATATCCTTTCGTGTTTCGAGTAGTTCTCTTCCCAACTGTTCATCCATCTTTACCAATCAAAATCTTACTGTTTGGCTTTATATAAGAATCAAATCCTTGTCGGTATCGACCTAACCCTAAATTACAATCTTTATCTATTGTCATAAAACCGAATTTGTCTTTCCAACAATATGCACACAAATCCTTAAAATTTTGAAATGACATGTCAATATTAACATGATCATCATACACATGTTTGAGGTTGGTCATGTCTTGTTGAAATATAATTAAAAGGTTTGAATTATCTCGAATTAAATGTTTGGGAATAGCTGCGTATGTCTGACAAAGATAAAAACAGTCTGTAGATTTATGTCGCCCACAACAAAAATAATTTTGTATAATACTTTGATCACATGTAGCAATGTCATCAAATATTATAATAGAATTCTTTTTGATTAACTCAGGTACAATCACTTCCTCAATTTTGTCATACTCCTTATAACCAATCTCTTTAATAGGTTGAAGCAAATTTCGCAAGTATGAATATTTTGATTGATGTAAACTTTTGGAGCATACATATACATTTTCAAATCTTAAACCGTTCGGATGTTCTAGAAGTGACAACATAACGTTGGTTTTACCAGATCCACTGGGACCTATGATTAAACCTCGTTTCGAGTCACCTCCAAAAACTATACCATGTTTACCTATTTTCTTAGCTTCTTCAATGTCATAATTTTTAACTGGTAAAGTGACTCTTTGTTTTTGAATCTCCATGGCTACTAGTGCCTATATAAGGTGCACACGCCTATATAAAGGTTTAGAATGATGCGAAAGGTGAAAGGTCGTGGATTACTAAATACTTTAATCAATAATCTCCCAGGGGAAATTCACATTCCGGGTTATTCTTTTTGTGGCCCGGGTACCAGGCTCAGGAATCGATTAGAAAGAGGGGATCAAGGTATTAATCGCCTAGACCAAGCGTGTAGAGAACACGATATTGCATACTCTCAAAGTAGTGATTTAAAACAAAGACACGTAGCTGATAAAGTTTTGGAAAATAAAGCTTGGGAGCGAGTAAAGTCAAAGGACGCAAATTTTGGTGAAAAAACAGCCGCTTGGTTTGTAACTACTGCTATGAAGGGTAAACGAAAGATGGGAATGGGTTTGAAGAAAAAACGGGGAAAGGGGAATCGTGTCATTCGATCACCGAAAAAGGGTGGTTTTTTACCTTTTCTGTTACCCTTGCTAGGTGCTTTAGGAGCTGTTGGGGGTGGTGCAGCTGGAATCGCTAAAGCTGTGAATGATGCTAAAGCTAATCGTCAACAGCTGGAGGAACAGAAACGTCATAATTTAGCAATGGAAACTAAACAAGGTGCTGGAATGAAACGAGGTCGGGGGTTTTACCTACGACCATACAAGGGATATGGGATAAAAAGAAGAAAATAAAATTACCTCAACATGCGTTAACCAATGTTGAGTTGAAAAAATTTGCGAGACACATTCCATATTTTCGAGGGGTTTTTATGCGAGATTCGTTACCGCAAAAGATTAAGAAATTTGAAACTGGTATAATTAATCTTGATGTAAATAGTGGTCCTGGTACTCATTGGACCGCATACTTTAAAAATAATGATGATATTAAGTATTTTGATAGTTATGGCAACATACCCCCACCACTCGAGGTTACCAAATATTTCAAAAGTAGTGGGAACATAAGAATAAGATATAATTATAATGTTTTGCAATCATTCAATTCATATCAATGTGGACAGCACAGTTTAAGATTTCTATTTAATCAGTTTAATCATTTATGAAATTCATTAGATTGTTAACCATCATGTCGTATACGTTCACTCTAAATGGTAACTCATCCATTTTGAGTGCTGACTTTAATCCACCCATTTATCTCAATGAAAATGTTGATTATGAAATTGGTTTGGTTAATTTTGACACTTTCAATAGCATTCCAAATGTTCATGTACATAATAACGTCTTGGTGTGGGGTGACAAAGATGAATTTACCATTGCTATACCAACCGGTGCATATGAGATTAATGATTTGATAAAAATTATTGAAAAAGATATTTTTCTTACTGGCATAACAATTCATATAACAGCAGATTCAAAAACTAATACAGTCACTCTCAAAAGTACTGCACCCATTAATTTCAATGTACCAAATTCAATTGGAAAACTTTTAGGTTTTTCCACTAGACTCTCTCCAAATGTTGCTCATACCTCCGACAAAGTAAATATTTTGAGTGTAAACACTATTTGCGTTGATTGTAACATTGCGATCGGCTCTTTCCTTAATGGACGTCCGGTTCACATTATTCACGAATTTTTCCCTCAGGTTCCCAATGGCTATAAAATAGTGGAACAACCACAAACTATTTTGTATTATCCTGTAAGCGTCAAGACAATAAACAACATAACAGTTAAGGTGTTTCAGCAAACGGGTGAACTTATAAATTTCAATAACGAGACAATTACTATTCGCTTACATCTTAGAAAAATTGAATAATGGTTTGGTTGTTTCCACGTTGTCACCTCCATTATAAAAGACCATATAGCAATAAGAAAAACAGTGTTTTGAGAACCACTAAGCCGTTAACATCGCAAAACCGTAAATTTTTACAATCTCTTGGATTTAAAGTTTGTAATGGATCTCCTAAACGTAACCGGACAACCGTTTACTGATACGACCATTGAGGATTATCAATTTCACACCTATCAACCCCATACCCTAACCGCTGTTAACTATAATGATGAAATTAGAATTGCCGTTCAAGATATTGATGCTTATACTCTCCCATGTAATAGTTACCTTTATTTAGAGGGCAAATTTTTAACAGAACAAAATAAGACACCAACAAAATTTCATTTTATAAACAATGGTATAGCACATCTCTTTAGGGAAATAAGATATGAAATGAATGGTGTAATAATTGATTCGGTTAGAGGTGTTGGCTTAGCGTCTACCCTGAAAAACTATCTCTCAATCAATGAAAATGAGAGTAAATTACTTCAAAATGCGGCCTGGTTCCCTAAAGAGGATTTAAAAGATTCTGCGGGAAAGACAATTGCATCAACGAATAAACTTTTAATTGATAATCACGGTAATTTTAATGTTTACATACCATTAAAACTTTTTTCTGGCTTTTTTGAAGATTTTCGTAAAATTGTTTTAAATATGAAGCAGGAATTAATTCTCATTCGCGAAAAAGATGATGTGGATTGTGTTATTGCAACAGATGAGACAGAAAAACCAAAAATTGAAATTAACAAGATATATTGGAATATTCCTCATATAAGTCCTAGTATAAGTCAACAACTTCGATTAAATAAAATAATTCAGAGTAATATAGACTTGCCAATTAAATTTAGAAGTTGGGAACTAATAGAATATCCCACATTAAACGATTCCACACGTCATACTTGGAATGTTAAAACTTCCACAAAATTAGAAAGTCCTAGACATATTATAGTCGCCTTTCAGGATGATTGTAAAGGAAAATTGTTAAAAAATATGAGTCACTTTAATCACTGTAATCTAACAAATATTCGTATCTTTCTCAACTCGGAACGATATCCGTATCATGATTTAAATTTAGATTTTGACTCTAATCGTTTTGCTACTGCTTATGAAATGTTTGCTAATTTTCAAGAATCCTACTATCATTTACCAACAAATCAACCAATTTTTTCACCGGAAGAATTTAAAAATAATGCTCCAATATTTCATATCGATTGTTCACGTCAAAGAGAAATTATTCAAGGGGGGTCGGTTGTGCTAAGAATAGAATTTGAAACCAGTAAAAATGTGGGTAAAAATGTTTCTGCTTATTGTCTTATTTTACATGAAAAGGAATTTATGTACAATCCTCTAACAAAAATTGTACGACAGGTTTAACACGCATGCTCCTTATTTAATATAAATGTCTGGTTGTAACGTTTTGTTAATTCAGTGATTATTAGCAATATGTAGCTAGTGGTAGATGTACAATGTTTTAAAATTGAAAATAATAAATTTATCGTAAAGGAGTTTGCTGCTTATAATGGTTCTCAAATTTGCCATTATGTGTTTAAACCGCCATTTCCTTTTAGAATGCTGTCTCCTGATTTGTATAAGCAGGCATCTTGGTTAATTCATAACCATCATTGTATTGAATGGGATTCCGGCTTTACACCACTCCATCAGTTTTCCAAAATTTACCAAGATGCTACCAAAGATGCAGACATTATTTATGTTAAAGGATTAGAAAAAACAAATTATTTAAAAACGTTTTCCAAGACTCCTGTGTTTTCTTTTGACGAGCTACCCAAACTTCAACTAAAGGAACCTGCATGTCTTTACCACACAAAGGACAAATGTATTTGCGCTTTAGCAAACGTATATTTTTTATACAACAATTTTTTAATGAAATAAAAAAACTATTTATTAATATGTGTTTTATTTTTTTAAATATTTACAATGGACTTGACTGTGTTACCAATTTTTCAGCTTCTTCATATGATAAAGTATCCAACGGTTTCATTTCTTCGTCTGTATCATCATCATTTTCTTCTACATAGTTAGAATCCCTCAAATAAATTGGTAGGTATTTGGAAATTTCTAGTCTTGTATTTAAATTTAGATTGTCCAAAATATTTAGTAAACAGCAAAGATGAAGCTCACCATCAAGATAGTCATTACAGGCTGAAGCGGCTTTTTCATGTTGTATAGCTTTTTCCCTACATTCTTCTACAGAGTACCATCTATTTCTACCATAGATTGCTTCATGTTCCCATTCAAAGTTGTCTTCTCCATAAATTTTTGCAAAGTAGGTAATTGCAGATTTTAAATCTACTACCTTAACTTGGGTTGTGTAGGCTCGCCACATTTTGATGAACTGATCACCTTTAGACTTGGTTATATACATTTTATGGATGGTGGGGATAAGATGAAATAACCTTCAATTCTATTGGTCTCCAAATGGGTAGTGGTACTTGTCTGGGATCCTTAGGATGTTTATTATATATTTCCATCAGTGTTGTTATGTCTCGATCTGGTGTAATCGGACGTTCACTATCACTATATAATATAATCGGAATCCCATCTTCAAAATCTTCAAATTTTAAATTTTCAAAATTTTGTACTGCCCAACGTTCTTTAGTAATCGAAGACATGGTTTGAGTTCTCGTTTCAATTTCACATGTCTTTATATTTATCGGTTGACCTTCTACAACATAGCCTTGGGAAACACACAATGTATTTCGTGTGCATTAGCTATTTAGAATAATTTTCACCAAATTTGTACAAATTTAGAGGTGTAAAAAAAAAAAATCTGTTTAAGTAAAATTTATTTATTTTCTAAACCACATATCGAACAAAATCTTACATATCCTTTACACACATTATGTCCGCATGATAACACTTGGCTGGTACACCTTCTTTGCTCATCTCGAACAATTGCTAGTAGTTTGACATGACAAAAAGTACAATACTTTACTCTTGTTCCACATTCTACACAACAAATCCTATGACTACAAGGAAGGAATAATACTTGTATTGGCTTCTCTTTACTAATATAACATGTACCAATCCAGCGATCTACCTCAGTTGGACTGTCTGGAACTGAATTTGGAAATACCTCGCTAAAACTCATTGTAGACTAACTGTCTAGATTTTGTTCGGATGTTTTTATAGTAAAATACATATTAATTTATATTTTTTATTTTTCAATAAATGAACATTTTTCAAATTTGAATAGAGATGTTGATTTCCCCATTGACAAACTTTTCTCTCCAGCATAGATTATGGAATAATCACCATTCCCAAATTCACTTAGGTGCGGTTTCAAAAATACAGTTGATCTCCCCGGTAAATATATTCTGTGCTGGGCAAGTTCCACCAACACTGCTTCTCCAAATTTTGTGGTTACCAGTAGTGTAGCAAAGTTCGTTCTGGCCCGAGTACCCGTTTCGGCCACCAGAGGCGCTGGTGTCGCGGTGTTGCGCGGCAAATTCGAATTTCGAGAGCGGCCATGTTTAGTCCAATAATGTCAAAGTTCCACAAAGTGTTAGTAGATGGCGTTGGTGGCGCCAAAGTTCCCGAAAGTGTTAGTAGATGGCGTTGGAGAGCGGTGACGACGGCGGCCATGTTTAGTCCAATTATGTTAGAGTTCCACAAAGTGTTAGTAGATGGCGTTGGAGAGCGGCGGCGGCGGCGGCGGCGGCCATTTTTAGTCCAAGAATACTGGTCTTGAACGTGTTGGCAGTTCAGCCAACCTGTCATCTGTCACTAGAAATACTGGTCTTGAACGTGTTGGCAGTTCAGCCAACCTGTCATCTGTCACTAGAAATACTGGTCTTGAACGTGTTGGCAGTTCAGCCAAAAAAGAAGAAGTCACCTGTCACCGGCCATCTGTCACCTCTCATCTGTCAGCTCTCATCTGTGACCTGTCACTAGAAATACTGGTCTTGAACGTGTTGGCAGTTCAGCCAACCTGTCATCTGTCACTAGAAATACTGGTCTTGAACGTGTTGGCAGTTCAGCCAAAAAAGAAGAAGTCACCTGTCACCTCTCATCTGTCACCTCTCATCTGTGACCTGTCACTAGAAATACTGGTCTTGAACGTGTTGGCAGTTCAGCCAAAAAAGAAGAAGTCACCTGTCATCTGTCACATGTTGCCATAAGGGCACAAAGCGCTTAACTTCACTGTTATTGGTCCAATTGAATCGCGGAAAAAACAGGCATTATCTATGAGTGACGTAGATGTCAAATTTAAAGAAAAGCATGCGCAATGAACGTTGCCGAAAGGGCATTAGTGCTTAACTTCCTTATTATTGGTCCAATTGAATCGCGGAAAAAACAGGCATTATCTATGAGTGACGTAGATGTCAAATTTAAAGAAAAAACATGCGCAATGACCGTTGCCATAAGGGCACAAAGCGCTTAACTTCGTTGTTATTGGTCCAATTGAATTGAGGAAAAAACAGGCATTATCTATGAGTGGTGTAGATGTCAAATTTACGGAAAAAATTGCTTGATCATGATTGGATAATTATGTCACGTGATCTAGAGGGGGTTATTATATAATATTTATTAATAACGCTTTGGGAGGATTAGTGCTTTAAGACATGCGTCGTCAAGACAAACATATTTGGGAAAAAGTCCTTAAATTTGAAGAAAGACTCAAGCAACTTCGTAAAGATATTAAACTGTACGAAGACAAAGAAAACGTTATAAAGCAGTTGGGCGATTTAAATTTGGACAATACAAGAATACCGAAAAAAGTACTATGTTGTTGCTGTTACCCCTTAAGACGAATTCAACCAACACCAGTTCCTACAACACCAAGGATGGACAATTAAATGGCGAAATTAACAAGACATTTACAATATCGTGCCTCACGTTATCTGCTATATGTATTTTATTACTAAAATTTCTTTATAAATGTATTCAAAGAAGGTTTCGATCCTCATGTAATGTTGCAATAAACAACTAAGAAAAACATACAGGGTGTTTCATTAAAACTCAAAAATTCATTTCATTTCATTTATTAAAACTCAAAAGTTCAGTTATTAACAATAAAGAAATTATATTTTTTTAATTTAAACTTTTAACCACTTCACTTAGTGGACGGTGCTCCATAAGACAGTCGTGAATTATGATGCAGTAGGCTTTGCTGCCTGCTGGAAATCCAATATCCGTTTCGAGTTCGAGTCTCACGTCCACAGTGGAGGACTTCATGGTTTCTTCCTGTTTCGAGCAATCTATGATAAATAGGGCTCTGTTCTTGAACTCCTTGTACGTGAGTATAGGATGTTTTTCGGCGGCGGCTAAACCATGCATATAGCTAGGGTAAAATTCCGCATAGTTATGGTAAGCCATGGCGTAGTCGTTTTTGACAAAGTCCAACATGTTTCTTTCGTTGGGCCAATACTCTCCGTTCATTGACAGTCTAATGCTGGTTACATTGACATTGTCGAAAGCCATTGGATCTTGTGTAGTATTGTTTCGTTTATTCGTTTGGAAGCATACAATAACAAATCTTGGACGTTCAACGGCCTTAGTAGTTTTAACAGCCCAAATTTCTCTTCGTGAACCGCTCGTAACTGCAGGCAACTCATTAAGTTCCCATTTTCTGAACGGTATCAGTATAGGTGTATCGCTTCTAATGGCCTCCATCAATTTTATTTTAATTTCATCATTGGGATATATATGTTTGATTTTCAAATCAATGGTTTCGATCTTAATTGTTGCAGAAGTGGTTGTTGTTGCCGTTGTACCACTAGAAGTAGTTTTTTCTTTAATCAAAAGACAATCACTATCATCGCGAGCGCGAACCAATCGAATTGTTTGCCTTCCACAAGTGATCATGGGGTAATCGTTAAATATGTTGAAAATATGCTTGAGCGGCACCAAAAAACTAAACGATTTTGTGGAAGTGTCCATAGGAGGGTTGGAAGTGCCATTCCAACCGGCGATAGCCATGTGATTTGCATCTAATGCGCTGTAGTTGAGAAGAGCTCGTACAGCGCTCACTACTCCAGGATCACGAACCGTTTCAATCTCTCTGGCGCTCTCGCTGTACGTGCACGAGTCGAAGAGAAAGGCACAAAAGTTGGGTACTAGGGAAACTTCTCCTCCTCCTGTTACCTCCAATTTACCCTTGATTTCGATCAATGACTCGTTCATGGCAAAAAATGAATCCACTTGATTGACAACAAATTCCACCACATCATTGTTGTTGAAGGATTTGATGAAGGGTGAGCACGTTCGATATTCCATCCTTCTAATAGACTCATCATAACGTGGTTGTTGGTAGAGGTTAAAACTAGGATCGATGCTTTCGGTACGGGGACGTTTACCATAGTCTCCCGCTTGTACGTATTGATTTGCCATATTTTGTTTTTAGCGTAAATCCAAGCGATTGAAGAAACAATTTATTTGCGGACGTTAGCTCTCGTTGACGACCCGGAGGAGGTCTAGCAGTAAATGGTGTTATTGAACTGGCCGCGTTGTTCTTATAATCTATCACCAAACCCATTTATGATCGTCCTACTAACTCTAGATGAAGGACACTTTGTTCTCCTCGAAAATTTATGGGCTTAAAGTTTTGGTCTACCGCCAGCACTGTGATGTTGCTAATTTCCCCGGTATTCGTAACAGGTAGATATATTGGGTTATTAGGTCTTTCCACAATTGCGTAGCCTGCGTCAACTGTAATCGGAAATTCAAAGATGGTGTGGACAGGCCTGTTTCCGTAGAAGGCACCCTCGGTAATGTTGGACTCAAAGCGAATGTTTGATACTTTTATAATGTTGACGGGGAGATCTGAAGAGTGTACAACACCGGGGGCCAGTACCCTGTTGTTGGAAAATCCCAAAATCTGTCCAAGACTGCTGTTGTAGTGACGACTTTCAAAAGTAATTGCGTGACGTTTGCTGTATATTTCACACTTGAGAGTGTTGTTGTTTGGCTTCAGCGAAAATAGTGTATCACCCGTATTTGGAGCAATAGAATTTTGAATTAGCTTCTCAATGTCCGTTATTTCGTAGCAGCCGGTAGGAATCGCGACTTCTCTCAACTTCCCACTATCGTTGTTTTCGTAGTAGAAAAATTTCTCACCGTCAATATTGGGTATCGAGTTGTATGAGTGGAAGCCAAGTACTGCTAGGAAATATCTCTTTTCGGAATCGAGCACAATTGGAGGCTGAGGTGTGAACGAAAACACGTGAGTTTGACTCGTTAGCGTCAAAAGCAAAGACATGACTAATGTATATCAACGGGGAGGTAGTACTTAAATAAAAAACTGCTTCAAAAAAAAATTATTTATTTATTTATAAGTAATTCCACAAAATAAACATGTTGGTATCTCATTACCGCAAACATCACTCCATCGATGAAAATCATAATTTTGACATGGTAAAAATTGTGTTAGTTCTTTTCGGTATTTCTGGGGAATTTCTCGCCAAACCTCGTGAGTAATGTTCTTCATCAGGAGTTTAATAACGTCTCTCATTTCATTAAACTCCTGATGATGATGATGTTGCTCCATTATATAGGAATTGTAGGCAGAGGTGCCCACAGTTGATTTGTCGATAGTTTTGATATTGGTCGTTGTTGTAATAGATTCGAACATTCTTCCCCACATAGTTGACGAGTTCTTTCGGCGGCTTCAAGTCACCAAATGAATCGAAATATTCAACAACATTGTTTTGCTTTCTATAAGCTACCCAATGTGTGCCTGGATTATTAGAGTCATCCAAATTTATGATGGCACATTCGCGTTGCCAGGGCTGCTGCTGATGTGGTAGAGAGTCGCGCATGAAAACCCCTCTAAAATGAGGAATTTTTAAACGTTTGACATATCGCAAAAGGTCCACATCATATAGCGATCTATTGGGTAGCTTTATTGGCAGTTTTTTTGTTTCTTCATGTACAATCCAAAGCCTCCGCGAGCGTTCTTTTTCATATACAAGCCGGATCCTTTTGCCCCAATAACTTCCATAGCTTTATTGTGACGCTGATCTTCTTCCAGTTTCTTTTGCGCATTCTTAGCATCGATTACGGTTTTAGCTATTCCCGCCGCCCCGCCACTGAGGGCTCCAAGTGCCGAAAGGCCCGCAAACAGGGGAATCAATGGTAAAAATCCTCCAGATTTTTTTCCTTCAAAAGGTATCGTCCTGGGTAGTCGAATTTGCTTTTTACCACCTGCTTTCCTTACGGCGATTTTCGCGGCTCTCAAAGCTTGCGAGGCGGCCTTCTGTAGCGTTGTGGAAGGACTTTTTTTCATAACCTTTTTAACCTTGCTAATTACGTGATTTCTAAAGGAACTCTTCGTCTTCTTCTGCTGCCCCACCCCCATTCCAAGTTTACGTTTGATCTTCATGCCACCGGTCACCGCCAAAGCAGCTGCTCTTTCTCCCAACGTCGCGTCCTTTGATTTGACACGTGTCCAAGCTTTGTTTTCGAGTATTTGATCTGCCTTGTGTCGATCGTTCAAGGACTTGTGTTGAGCGTATGCAATGTCGTGCTCCTTACAGGCAACGTCTAAGGGATTAATGCCCGAATCACCGCGTGCTAAGCGTTTTTGTAGCTTTGTGCCCGGACCACAGTATTGATAGGTCGGAATGTGGAGCTCAAAGGGCAGATTGTTTATGAGCGAATTTAAGACACCTTTACCTAAGTAAAGACTCATTTGAACTGATGCCATATCATCACGTGATATATTTATATACATATACGTACACGTAAACGTCTCGCATGTCACGTTTTACGTCACGCACCACACGTTTTACGTCACGCACCTCACGTTTTACGTCACGCACCTCACGTTTTACGTCACGCACCTCACGTTTTACGTCACGCACCTCACGTTTTTATATATTTATACACAACGACTTGACTAAAAATGCCATACAATGAAGGTCATTCAACAGAAACAAACGCTTCCGAATGAAAACTTGGACTTTACCTCCAAGCATGAGAAGAGTAAACATGGCGAGTTATTACCAAACTCGTTTCGTGCAATCATATGTGGACCGAGTGGGTGTGGTAAAACATACTCCAAATCTTTGTATCAACCGAAATACGAGTTGCTTCAAGAGGTACTAAGTAAGACGAAAGGAGTAGGCTATTTCCCGTTCAAAGATAATGAGGAAATAATAAGTCCCGCTGAAGCTAAATCAAATTCCATATTCATATTTGACGATGTGGCTTGCGATGGGCAGCAGAAAATTCGGGAATATTACTCAATGGGCCGTCATAAGGATATTGATTCTGCTTATCTATGTCAAACGTACTCAAAAATACCCAAACAACTGATTCGAGACAATTGTAATTTAATTGTACTCTTCAAGCAGGATGAAGTAAACTTGAGACACGTATTCGATGAGCACGTGTCACCTGACATGAGTTTTGACCGCTTCAAAAAACTCTGTTCTGAATGTTGGAGTGATCAATATGGTTCTATTGTTGTTGTAAAAGATTTTGCTCTCAACAATGGAAGGTATCGCAAAGGATTCGACTTGTATATAAAAATGTAATTCCATGTGGTGTATGATTAATATGCAGCAAGATGTTAAACCAGCAGGATGTTCGTAAACGTAAAGTTCTACAACTCTCACGTGATATACGTCGAAAATATCTGGCTCTCAAGTTGGGTAGATCTGAGCAGGATCGCACATTAAATACATTATTTAAACCCCTAATAAAACCTCTAAAAGAAATTGTTACAACGTCCCATGAATCTGCGCAAGTTTTAAAAAATATAAAGAAAGAAGAACCCGAAGTAGAACCCAAAGTAGAAGAAGAACCATTAAAAACAGAGGATACAAGCCATCCCACTGATTTTATTCCGATGGAAGATGTAGCTCAGACTGAGGGTGATGATGATGATGATGAGAGTGTATATTCCAACGCTTCAGAACCAAACCCAGAACATATTTCGGATGAGGCCTTCAGAGAGTATCTGGAGCAATATCCTGAAATATCACATAAGTATATGCTTGATTACTGGAATAAGAGTCCAAATATAGACCTAGTTTACGGTCCAGTTTACGATTTGACTCACTCTAAATGGCTTCTCGGAGGGAAAAATATCGATTTTGATCGGAATACTGGAGCTATTATAACGGAGGGGGAACATGTTAAAGGGTCACCTGGTCTATACCAACTGATATTTTATGATGAGCCCGAAGATTATACCGATGATGATAAATTGGCATACAAGACGATTTTAAATTTAACTAACGCTCACAGAAACACAGCTGGACGTCTAAAAGGTACATCGAGATCAAAATATCTAGATATTATTAAACCTATGTTTCCTCCTCCACCGAGAAAGCCATCGAAATCGACTAGCAGCATATCATCGAAATCTGGAGTTGGACTTGCAATGGTCTACAATGAGAACCCTATCGATTACGTGTACTGGGACGATGTCAATGAACTTGTGGAACGACTTAAATTGCTAGTAGCTTCCAAACACGCTGGAAATACATCACACAACAACGAAATAGTTGCAATCATCAATGAGCTGAGAGAAGCCAACGTTATATACTAGTGTAACACATGGTTTTAATGTTATTTGCAAGATGAGTCTCGACAAATTCGGACGTCGGTCAACGACGATGTCAAATAGACCGCCTCCTCAATCTCTCCTCCGTAATATGTTATTAAAGTTTCCGCAAACGGCTGAAGGTAACGTCGATATTGGCAATGTGAGGATAAGCAATGTGTTACCACCTTCAGCTAGTTCTGATGCTGCCAGTAAAGAATACGTTGACTCACAGTTAAATCGATTGGTGAATATTGCGAAAGTTGTAGATAAAAAGCTTACGGCAACCAATTCAAATTTTGTTCAGTTAACTCAACTTTATACTAATTTAAAAATCGATATACCCAAACAAATTGCCAGTGTGACAGACACACGGTTTGCTGAAATCGAGCGAAAAATAACTGCCGATGAAGGCATTGTGAAAGATTTGATTAAAACTCACCAAGAAACGGCCGAGTTAATAAATAATTTGAAAAAAGAAATGACTGCTAATGGAGATATTTTGAGTGATTTATTTAAAGCTCACCACGAAACTGCCGAGTTAGCAAAGAATTTGGAAAGAGAACTAAACCAATTTCATGATACTGTTGTTCATCAAATATTTGAACTGGGGCGGGATATAAAAAATCTGGAAGATGATGTAAAAAAATTGAAGCGAAATACTCCTTAAATACTTCAACACAGTTGCACTCACTTTAGAGCTCTTCAAGATGTCTAAAGAAAAAATTCAAGTTGTTAATGAACTCCATGCTCCAGCACGTAGGAATTATCCGCGACGTAGAACAATCATTAAGGGTCTCGATGATTTATGGCAAATGGACTTGGCCGAAATGCGACCCAATGCACACCAAAATAAAGGTTACAAAATGATTATGGTTGTTATTGATTGTTTCTCAAAGTACGTGTGGACGATGCCTCTAAAGACAAAGACTGGAGTTGAAATTACCAAAGCTTTCTCCAACATATTAAAACACAGCCGACGACGTCGACATCCTAAAAATCTTCAAACCGATCAAGGTACAGAGTTTTTCAATGCAGATTTCCAAAAATTAATGACGCAATGCAACATTAATCATTACAATACGTTTAGCGTTAAAAAGGCTGCGATGGCCGAGAGATGTATTAGAACTTTAAAGACAAAACTATACAAGTACTTTAGTTTGCAAGGCACCTACCGATGGATCGACATTTTACCGAAAATTGTGGAAGAGTACAATAACACGAAACATTCAAAAATACGATGTAAGCCTTCGGAGGTCAACAAGTCAAACGAGAAGGAAATTTCTCGAAAATTTTACTCGCATTTGAAGATTGCCGGACCACGCAAACTTAACGTTGGCGACATTGTGCGCTTAAGCAAAGCCAAGCATATTTTTCAAAAGGGATACACCCCTAATTGGAGTACCGAGCTCTTTAAAATTACTAAAGTCAAAATAACCAATCCCGTGACTTATCTGCTTGAAGACATGTTGGGTACACCAATCAACGGGGCTTTCTACGAGGAGGAATTGCAAAAGACGAAAGCACCCGATGTCTACCTCGTAGAAAAGGTGCTTAGAAGAAAGGGAAAGAAGGCGTACGTGAAATGGTTGGGTCTCGATAACAAGCATAACAGTTGGATTGAAAACACCGATTTTGTATAGAATCTTATCGAAAATACGAAAAAATTTAGCAATTCAAGGGGCCTTTTTTGAATAACCTTCAAACTTACCGCTTTTTTTCCTCATAGTGGGGGTATATAAATACAAGTGTGTGTGTGCGAACCTACATTTTATTCAGTCGTGTGGTGCACCTGCAATTTAATCAATCGACAACATGAGTAGTCAAGATAGTGGTTATAGTTCTTGTGAAATTGTTTTTGAAAGTGACTCGACATCGTCATCGCCATCACCGTCGCCAACACCTCCTTCACCTTATGCAGTGACGCTTAATGATTGTGTTGAGGAAATCGACCAAGCTTTAATTTCATACGAGTATGCTGCTATATTGGAGCGATACCATCTACTGGAAACGAATTTTTCCCTAAGAAGTTATGCACTTTTGTGCGGAATAAGTCCGACCAGAACCTTTACTCCTGCAATAACGCTAACACCTTTACTTCGACCCGGAAGAATTTCGTTTGGTACATTTGAGTGGACTACTTTTATTGAATTGCTGCGCCAGAGATATGATGACTTTTTTCACGAGAATCTACCGTCACCTCCTGACGAATACGATCCTGTAGTTTTCCCGTGTGGAGACTTTTGTAAAGTTACTCAATTAGTGTACGACGATACCAAGTTTCTACTTGCAAACAAACATGGAGTCGAGTTCTATCTGGACGAGTATGATGTTTCCGACATCCTTGAAGCAAATTGCAATTTAGTGAAGAACTACATTTCGTTGCTAGAAGACTTGAACTTTAATACATTCTACTGTAATTTAATAGACTCTACACGAGCTTATTTTGCTGTTAATTTCAATAGTATTTGTGCCGACGACGACGATGACGTCACTAGTAGATTTAATACTTTAATTTTAATTTGTGCTGTTATGCCAAATTGTTTAGAAAAAAATGCTCTACAAGAGTACATGTATTACTATAAAGATGATGTAATTAATGATATATTAAATCATTGTTCAAATTAAAAAAATGTACCAAGTTTTTTGAAATAAAACACTTCTTTCTTATATTTTATTTTTTATTACCCAAGCAAACTACAAATAATACAGTAAGCAAACATATATAACTAATACATAAAAACTATAAATAATTTATTAGGTACACATAGTTCAGTCTGAAAATCGCACTCGTTTATTTTCATGTAAATCATATCGAAACCAAGCACAATATTTCTGCATATTCAATAAATATTTCAAAATTATGGCAAGCTAATAATCAGTAATCACATCTTAATTTATTAAAATTTTGAAAAACTTTCCCCGTTAAACTCCACGGTAGGGCAAAAAAAGAAAAAATTAACTTTTATACCCCCACGGAAGGGTGTCATGTGAGTGGGGAAGTAATTGGCGTTTATCATCATAGGGGCTAAGTCCAATTTTAGTCTGACTTATGCTATATACATCATGCAAATAAGATCGAATAGTGTGTTGTGTAATATATTTTTTATTATTATTTTGCAAACAATTTAGGTAATCCTCGAATATGATTTTATTTTTTACGACATTGGACTTAACCCCCTTTGATTTTTTCACTACTTTGCCACCTTGCACTTTATAACTATACATTTTTGATCGTAATCCCACAAAATGTGTCATAATTTTAGCATTAGCTTCATCCTTCATTAAACCGGGAATTTTTTTATTTGCTAAAGGAATCTTATAGGTGTTATTGGCGGGGTAATCAGAAGTGTCAAATTTTTCTAAATGATCTTCAATGAGACTTTTGTAAACGTCATCGCAATTTAATTCGTAAATAAAACTATCGGTGTCAGTGTACATTAATTTTAAATTTTCCACCCCCATAGTTGGTAACATGAAATTATAGTGAAAATCATACATACAGGTTTTAGAAATGTCCAGGATAGCCATGCCGATTTACAGGGGTTTGTTGAAGAGTAGTTCAGCCTTCTTTAATTCGATAGCCATAAGTTTGTCGTCAAAAACTCTTCGACTATGAAATCGGGGGCTGGCTATCAAATTTTTTGCACCGTAACGACCCTCGTAAGAGGTAAGTAATTTCACTACCCTATGGAGTCTGATGTTTTCCATCGTCTTACCAAATACCGCATTATTGGCGAGTTTGAACTGGGTTTTTTTAAAATTGCTTGTGGCTACAGTCCTTAAGCGAGTATTCAGCTCGATATAGGACTGCAGCCAAGCCGATTGTTTGAATTTTAGTACTTTGTGAATTTTCGTTAATTTTAACCCGTGTTCGAGGGCTTGTTTTAAATTACGGTAATGCAGAGTGTATTGTTTTTTCGGGTAAAGTGTGGTCATTAATTTGGATAATTTGGAACCGGGAGGTTTACGGTGTTCTGGACAAAATGGGAAATCTTTGTGCTCGTCATGTAAACTTTCGGGATACTCTAAATCAACTTGTAAAATATATCCGACGGGTGAATCGTCGGGAATCTGAGTAATGTCGATGTTTGTATTGGGCTCCCATTCAAACCCCCCGTAGGGGAGGAACTGTGACATTGCCCACCCATATAAATTGTTTACGTCAAAGTACATAAGGTACTTGGACGGCTTAGAAGAATCATATTCAGGCATGTATTTATTGTTGGCTTCAGAATATCTGTTTGAACAAACAGATATTCCTCCACGTATTGATGCCTCAACAAACAACAACATGTCGACATCTTTTAAAATTTGTAATTTACATTTCGTGTACTTGAGCATGCAATCCCAAGTATATCCGGGCATGGTATAGTACCATGCCGGATCTAGTTGGTAAGTTTCCAGAGCAGTTGTTCGAAAGTTTTCCATAACGTCACATAGAAGGAGAATGTCGGTTCGCATATACAAATCTGCATATTCGCCTAAATTTTGAATTTGGAAAGCTTGCCAAACGTTTTGCGCATGAGTGTAATCATCCGCGGAAATATGACAATCATTTAATTTGTTGTAAAAACTCTCAATTGCTGGAAGACTAGTGGTATCATTTAGCTTATCAATACTATCAATGTAATCGTATGGAAAAACACCTTTCCTCGTCAACAGTTTGAACGTTTCATTAGTCAAGTTACCAAATTCCCCTTTTAATGTGACCAACTCCTCTATTTTTAGTGTAGACACCAACTCATCGAGACTGGTACCCAAAAATCTAAAGGAGTCTATATAGCGAAATTTAATTTTAGTTTCTGGTTCATACTGTGTAAAAGAAATGTATTTTTCCATGTTCACAGGTAGTACACTCAAGGGTCCACGTTTAGCAAGATCTCTAATAATAAAATGACTGTCGTATCCGCTAAGATTATGGAAAACTATGGGCACTACAAATAGTTTTTTGAAGTTCAGATTGCACGATTGATGTGCGAACCCTCTAAATAATCCCGTAAAATGATCATGGTCTTTAACGATAATGTCTTTTTCTTTAAACCTATTGTCGCAAATGTGACAGCAGACACCGTTTGCGACAGTAGGCATACAAATAGGAACAATATTTAATAATTTAGATTCAATAAATTTCGCGACTTCTAGCATTTGATTCGCAAACCAGTCCATGCAATCTTCCCCTCTATAACTATTGTAGTAGGAAATCTGATTATCGTAGCTGCATTTTAAGTAGAAGCCTGCACTAAATGTTTTATGACGTTGATACTTGGTAGTTGTATGGGATATCTTTTTATCACACTTTTCTAAAATAGACTCGAAATCGGCATAAACGACAAAAGGACATTTCTGCTTGTATACATGATTTTTAAATTCGACGTTATCATATGGGGGGAAAGAAATTTTGCAATCGTTACTATTTACGCATAAAATTTCGTGGTCCGTTAGTTTTTTTTCGTTTTGGAAATAGTTTAAGCACCTATCGCAAATAAATTTTTTAGGATGGCTCTTGCTGAGTTGGCTTGAAACTAGTCTAGACATATTTTTAATCCAACAATAATGATATTTAATGGTGTTGGTAGTAGTGTCCTCATTGTTGACGGGAGGAGCCTCGTAGTCGTTTAATTTTGGAAAATATTCATCTTGAATTAAAAGTAAATTTACATGACGCGGCAGTTTATTTTTAGTTAAACGTGCAGGTACCACTACGTAAAATGACTTTTTATTAGTTTGATTTAGTTCTAAAGCGTAAACGTTTACAGAGATATCATTTAACTTTTCAAATTTTGAAATTTGTGTTAGTTTCATAGGCAATTCTAAACCGTCTGTATTCAAAACTGTACTATAGTGAGGGTAATTATATGTATATTCAGAGTGTTTTTTAGCAGGAAACAAAAAACTCGTTACGGCCCAGTAAAAACACGCCAGGTCCGTATTTTGGACGTTTATGCACGCCTTTTTCGTTAATATTTCTTTTGGCAGTGGAATGAAGGATGAACCGTTCCCAATTTCAAATTTGTTAATAGCTACTTCTAATAAATTTATTTTTGACAACGCCCACCCACTGTCTTTTTCTTGAAATTCCGAAAGTTTATTTAAAATAAAATCTACAATGCTTTTATATTCTTGCGCTAAATCCGTCCCCAAATCAACAACGAAATTTGGGGATCCAAAGTATTTAATGTCAATTACTTCCCCACCATCACTATCATTTTTTAAAAAATCGCCGCAAAATGTGACATTTACTTTTAGCGACGGTGTATCATTTTTTAAAATTTGTGAAATTTTTGACTTGAATAAATTAAAAGCTGTCTTCAAAAAATCTTTTACCTCTTTGTGTTTCAAATTTATAATTACCCCCGTTCTAATTCGATTATTAAAAATCGCGTTGACGTCTTCCCATTTAACGCCCCCTTTAGTGCCGCGCCCCTGTCTAATGCCCTCCCCTACTACATGGGAAGACGTTAATTTAATAATACACCGTAGCCTTTTCAACTGTCCCATTTTGGTGTAATTTTTCTTTTTTCCCCTACCGTGAAATTACATTTTTTTATAGCTAAATTACATTTCCTAAGGTGAGTACTGATTTGTTGTAGCCATTTGTTTTTATTGGAATATGTTGAAATATTGTGCTCAGTTTTAAGTAGGTCTTCGATTTTTTGAAAAACGAGTGCGAAATTCATGATTGAACTCACCTAATTTTTTTCTATTCTGAATAAGGTCCTCGGAGAACAGCTCTTGGATATCTCGTGCAGGCCAATAAAAACTAAACTGAAGCCCCCTTTGTTTAGATCGTCGATGTGGTTCTTGTAAATTTCGGTAGACCTTTTGGGCAGAAATGTGATGACGTTCTCCTCCAATTCCACTAGGATGGATTCCCCGCCAAATTTGGATTTGGTGAGCTGAACGCGGTGAATTTTCTTTGGGATGTTGGGTTGCAGGTCCTTTAGCTTAATTATGGGCTTGTTTTCAGTATCTGTAGATGAGGTAAATTCGTTTAATTTTTCGAGAAAACTCATCTAAAATAATAATAAAAAATGGAATACTAGCATGAAAAAACCACCGAAAAAAACACTTACTTTAAAAGCTTAAAGATGTGGATGCCAAAAAAAAGTCTTAGCCGGATTGAAGCTAACAGCAAAAAAAAAAAATGTGTAGCACTGGTACAAATTACTGAAAAAATCAAAAATTTGTACTGTTAAAATTGCAAAAAAAAGTTTTTTAAAAAAATTAACTTATTTAACACTTTGAAGTTTAAATTTTTGAAATTTACTACAAAAAATGTAGAGCACTGGTACAAAAAAAGTTTTAAAAAGTCTTAGATGGATTGAAGCTTTACAGCAAAAAAATGTAGATCACTGTTAAAATTACAAAAAAAGTTTTTTTAAAAAATGAACTTATTTAACACTTTGAAATTTACTACAAAAAAAATGTAGAGCACTGGTACAAATTACTAAAAACATCAAAAATTTGTACTGTTAAAATGACAAAAAAAGTTTTTTTAAAAAATGAACTTATTTAACACTTTGAAGTTTAGATTTTGAAATTTACTACAGCACTGGTACAAAAAAAGTTTTAAAAAATTAGCATTAAATGTACTTACAATAACTCCAACTGAAAACTGTTCACTGAACACTAACTGACAACACAATGTAAAAAACAACTGGAAACGGCTCACTGAATATTAACGGGCAGCAGCAGCACTGTTGAAGAGACTTTTACGACTGAATTGTCGATTGATTCGGCTTCGGCTTTTATAGCACTCGAGAAAAACAACAACATTATCTGTGGGAAGATAACTAAATTCGTTTCGTGGAAATGTGGTTGTATTTTTCACCGTTATCAGCCTTATCTAATTTTTATCCAGGAAGCTACATCCTGTGTGAACGGATGTAGATGTTTGTGCTAGAATTTGTTTTCTGTAAATGTGGTTTTATTTTTTCGCGTTATCAGGCTTATCTAATTTTTATCGGGAGGCTTCATCCGGTATAACCGTTAAAGTATGTTTTTAAATTTTTTTAGAAAATGTAGATTGCAGGGCCGTATTTAAAAAATTTTAGTTTGAAAAAAATTTTAAATTATTAAAAGTTTATGTTTTTAAATTTTTTTAGAAAATGTAGATTGCAGGGTCGTATTTAAAAAATTTTTAGTTTGAAAAAAAGAAATTTTAAAAAATCTTGAATTTGGAGTAATAGAATTTTGTTTGTTATTAAAATATTTATTTAACACTTTGAAGTTTAGCTTTTGAAATTTACTTAACTTAAGCAAGTTCAATTTTCGGAGGAATATTATAACACTATTGGCAAAAATTATATCTTTTTTATTAATAAAATGCAAAATATTATATAATAACCCCCTCTAGATATAGATCACGTGACATAATTATCCAATCATGATCATGCAATTTTTTCCGTAAATTTGACATCTACGTTACTTATAGATAATGCCTGTTTTTTCCACGATTCAATTGGGCCAATAACAACGAAGTTAGGCACTAATGCCCTTTCGGCAACGTTCATTGCACATGTTTTTTCTTTAAATTTGACATCTACGTCACTCATAGATAATGCCTGTTTTTTCTTCAATTCAATTGGACCAATAACAACGAAGTTAAGCGCTTTGTGCCCTTTTGGCCACGTTTATTGCACATGTTTTTTCTTTAAATTTGACATCTACGTCGCTGGTAGATAATGTCTGTTTTTTCCGCGATTCAATTGGACCAATAACAACGAAGTTAAGCGCTTTGTGCCCTTATGGCAACATGTGACAGATGACAGATGACAGGTGACTTCTTCTTTTTTGGCTGAACTGCCAACACGTTCAAGACCAGTATTTCTAGTGACAGATGACGGGTTGGCTGAACTGCCAACACGTTCAAGACCAGTATTCTTGGACTAAAAATGGCCGCCGCCGCTCTCCAACGCCATCTACTAACACTTTGTGGAACTCTAACATAATTGGACTAAACATGGCCGCCGTCGTCACCGCTCTCCAACGCCATCTACTAACACTTTCGGGAACTTTGGCGCCACCAACGCCATCTACTAACACTTTGTGGAACTTTGACATTATTGGACTAAACATGGCCGCTCTCGAAATTCGAATTTGCCGCGCAACACCGCGACACCAGCGCCTCTGGTGGCCGAAACGGGTACTCGGGCCAGAACGAACTTTGCTACACTACTGTTACCATTTTTATTGATTTTAATTTGTGTGGAATATTGGGTTGTAGCTGGTTTAATTTTATAATTTCTTTATGCTCTACATCTAACATTAGCTGTTCGTTAACTTTTTGTAGATCCATTTTGAAGTTGTCGAGTACAATGCTATATGATGTTTTGGTCAACTATATTTATAATGAATCCCCCTCTACTTCACTTATTTTCAATTTTTCAAAACACTTTATAAGATTTTGCATTTGCTCGTATTTCATTATGTCTTGTTTTAGTTTAAATACTTTTTTTAAAAATCTATCTAATCTTTGTTCGTACATACAAAGCATTGTGAACTGAACCGCCCTGTCGGATTTTAATCTTTTTATCTTGGAAGGACCTTGTATTTAGAATGTATTTAGCACATCATGACCCTGACCTTGGCCTTGGCCGTAGTCGTAGCCTTAGCCTTAGCCTTCGCCTTGGAAGGGTGGTTAACCCCTTGGAAAACCGGTTTTGGTTCTGAAACCCCCTGTGTTTACCTACTAGCGCTGTACGAGCTCTTCTCAACTACAGCGCATTAGATGCAAATCACATGGCTATCGCCGGTTGGAATGGCACTTCCAACCCTCCTATGGACACTTCCACAAAATCGTTTAGTTTTTTGGTACCGCTCAAGCATATTTTCAACATATTTAACGATTACCCCATGATCACTTGTGGAAGGCAAACAATTCGATTGGTTCGCGCTCGCGATGATAGTGATTGTCTTTTGATTAAAGAAAAAACTACTTCTAGTGGTACAACGGCAACAACAACCACTTCTGCAACAATTAAGATCGAAACCATTGATTTGAAAATCAAACATATATATCCCAATGATGAAATTAAAATAAAATTGATGGAGGCCATTAGAAGCGATACACCTATACTGATACCGTTCAGAAAATGGGAACTTAATGAGTTGCCTGCAGTTACGAGCGGTTCACGAAGAGAAATTTGGGCTGTTAAAACTACTAAGGCCGTTGAACGTCCAAGATTTGTTATTGTATGCTTCCAAACCAATAAACGAAATAATACTGCACAAGATCCAATGGCTTTCGATAATGTCAATGTAACCAGCATTAGACTGTCAATGAACGGAGAGTATTGGCCCAACGAAAGAAACATGTTGGACTTTGTCAAAAACGACTACGCCATGGCTTACCATAACTATGCGGAATTTTACCCTAGCTATATGCACGGCTCAGCCGCCGCCGAAAAACATCCTATACTCACGTACAAGGAGTTCAAGAACAGAGCCCTATTTATCATAGATTGCTCGAAACAGGAAGAAACCATGAAGTCCTCCACTGTGGACGTGAGACTCGAACTCGAAACGGATATTGGATTTCCAGCAGGCAGCAAAGCCTACTGCATCATAATTCACGACTGTCTTATGGAGCACCGTCCACTAAGTGAAGTGGTTAAAAGTTTAAATTAAAAAAATATAATTTCTTTATTGTTAATAACTGAATTTTTGAGTTTTAATAAATGAAATGAAATGAATTTTTGAGTTTTAATGAAACACCCTGTATATTTTCTTAGTTCTTTATTGCAACATTACATGAGGATCGAAACCTTCTTTGAATACATTTATAAATAAATTTTAGTAACAAAATACATATAGCAGATAACGTGAGGCACGATATTGTAAATGTCTTGTTAATTTCGCCATTTAATTGTCCATCCATGGCGTCACCGGCACCTGAAGAACTGTTGGTGTTGGTTGAATTCGTCTTAAGGGGTAACAGCAACAACATAGTACTTTTTTCGGTATTCTTGTATTGTCCAAATTTAAATCGCCCAACTGCTTTATAACGTTTTCTTTGTCTTCGTACAGTTTAATATCTTTACGAAGTTGCTTGAGTCTTTCTTCAAATTTAAGGACATTTCCCCAAATATGTTTGTCTTGACGACGCATGTCTTAAAGCACTAATCCTCCCAAAGCGTTATTAATAAATATTATATAATAACCCCCTCTAGATCACGTGACATAATTATCCAATCATGATCAAGCAATTTTTTTTCATAAATTTGACATCTACGCCACTCATAGATAATGCCTGTTTTTTCCACGATTCAATTGGACCAATAACAGCGAAGTTAAGCGCTTTGTGCCCTTATGGCCACGCTCATTGCGCATATTTTTCTTTAAATTTGATATCTACGCCACTTATAGATAATACCTGTTTTTTCCGCGATTCAATTGGACCAATAACGAGGAAGTTAAGCGCTTTGTGCCCTTATGGCCACGCTCATTGCGCATGTTTTTCTTTAAATTTGACATCTACGCCACTTATAGATAATACCTGTTTTTTCCGCGATTCAATTGGACCAATAACAGTGAAGTTAAGCGCTAATGCTTTTTTGGCAACGTTCATTGCGCATGCTTTTCTTTAAATTTGATATCTGCGCCACTTATAGATAATGCCTGTTTTTTCCTCAATTCAATTGGACCAATAACAAGGAAGTTAAGCGCTTTGTGCCCTTATGGCCACGCTCATTGCGCCATCTAGTAGTGACAGTTTCTGGAACTTTAACATAATTGGACTAAAAATGGCCGCCGCCGCCGCCGCTCTCCAACGCCATCTACTAACACTTTGTGGAACTTTGACATAATTGGACTAAACATGGCCGCCGCCGCTCTCCAACGCCATCTACTAACACTTTGTGGAACTTTAACATAATTGGACTAAACATGGCCGCCTGGACTAAAAATGGCCGCTCTCGAAATTTGAATTTACCGCGCAACACGTCGGCGCGACACCAGCGCCTCTGGTGGCAGTTTCTTGAATTGATTTGGAAAATACTTTGCTCTACTACTGTTCAGTTTTCAGGAGCCGTCCTAAATATTAAAAAACGTTAAAACTCTTTTTTGCGTCAACCTAGCTCAGGAGTGGAAGGATCCATATCACAGAGATTCAATCAAAAGAACTTACTGAGTTCTGAAAAGAAATGATTTAAAGATAAGTTGAAAAAATAATGAAATAACAATAACAAGCAAGAAAATTGGCAAAAATATATACAAAAGCGCTTACCGAGTTCTCAAAAATACAGAATGAAATGAAGTAAGAAACACGTAAAACGCAACAGAAAGCACCTGTAGGCAGTGACAGGACTGTCAATGTCTGTATGAACTGGCTGCCCATTGACCAATAAGGAGTTGCCAATATTGCCAACTTAAATTCAAATCGCTCCTGGTTTTTAAATGAGATATAAAATAGGCAGGAAGATCAAAGTCAAACTCTTTTTGGGTTAAAGAAATCGCTATGTCAATTTTCAAAATTTTAAATACTACCAACTTTTTTATTGCATCAAATATAGAATTTGATTACCTTTCCAACGACATAAAATTATGGGCATTTATCTTTTACAGATGTTTTTTAATTCAAATTTGTTTAATATTGCCCACTATTTTTCGACTTTTTTGATATTCTTAAGTTCTGTGTTCTGTGAAATCTTTAATATTGTTTTATGGCAATATAAAAAACAAGAAGGAGAAGGAGTTGGGGTGACTACAGAAGATGCAATAATTCCAGACGCTCGAAATAGCATTTCGGAAAAGTTACAAAACTGTGCTAATCAAATACTGTCATGGTGGAGACCACCAAACTAAACGAACTAATAGCCGAGGCCTCAAAAACGAAGAAGAAGAAGAAGAAGAAGAAGAAGAAGAAGAAGAAGAAGAAGAAGAAGAAGAAGAAGAAGAATAACGTAGAGGAGTTATTACAGATAATATTTTAGTATTTGGTGTTCCTTTAAATTACTCAATTTTTTCATTTACCAACTTTGTAATAATGGGAGATAGTACTGCACTAATAAATTACTTAAAAGTAATTATAGGTAACGATGTGTCTACGGATATTGTGAGGTTAGTTTAATCAGTATTTAAATTTTCCATACTTAAGTTTTACTTTATTTTAGTTACATAAAAAATATTGAACATGAAGAGGACTATGCAGAATTTATGGAAAATATTTTGGATAAAAGTAATCCTGCTCATTTAAATTCATTTGAAGGCATTAAAAGTATTATTTTCGGTAAAAAGATTAAGGGAAATCAAGAAGAAGTTAAAACATCAAATAATGCCAATTCAAGTAAAAATAATCAACAGAGGTCTCATAAAAAAGGCAAAGCCAAGTTTAAGGATTTAAATACTTACCAGGAGAAGAAAAAAGAAAAGCAAGGTAATAACATATTCTGCTTATTTAATAGAAATTTCATTCACATTTAATACAAAGAGTTTCCATGTTCAAAATAATTTTATTCAAATATCTCTAAATTAATGTAACTAATACTCGGACTTGATTTAGTATTTATTATCTATCAGTTTTGAGCAAATGGTCCCACAGAATTATTCTAACTCTATATGTCAGGTTGATTTATATTTAAATTAGTAATTTATTTAATAAATTGGTTATATATTTCACACTTTTTAGGACGTACTGAGTGTGATTGTTTGGGTCAAGAACATGAATTTATGAATAATTGTATGGTGTGTGGTAGAATACATTGTGTAGAAGAAGGACCAGGTGCTTGTTTATTTTGTGGAAACCCAGTAAGTAAAAAATACATCAATGTAAATAACAATAAAAAGAAAATTTATACTGATAGTAATCATAGCCACTTTTTGTAATCTACAATTACACTGGGTCTGTAACATTCTTTAATTCATTATTTTGATAGCTGTAATGTTTCAAAAATTATTACTCTGAATTAATTCTATTTGTCTCTTTTTTAACAGGTTTCCATAAGAGGTGCTGAAGTTTTTGATAATAGAAAACAAAAATCTATAATGAAGTAAGTAAATATAAAAATGAATAAAACATTTTGACCCTTTAATATGTACATGATTTTTATTAACTAATACACATTTTACTTGTCTTTATTGATAAAAATAACACAAAAATTATTGTTAAATCTAACCTTAAAAACGCCCAACAATATTACTGATGTAGATATGCAATACCCTGCATTGGTTATACTAATTTTTTGAATCAACATAGCGCTGAACACACTTGAAATTAACGATCAAAAGTGGTATTATGTTGTTTGTAACTATAGTGCGAAGGAGTAAAAGAGCAATATTGTAGAAATATCTGACTATGCATTAAATTGTTCTTATTTTAAAGATACTATCTATGGATACTACTAATAAGAGGCATAACTTGCAAAGTTGTATTTCTGCAACAGTATGCATTAAAACGTTTTAAAATAAAACTGATTGTGTTTATTACTTATGATATATAACTACATCCTTACATTGTGATTTATTTTCAATATTTTAGACCGAAAGAAAATAAAGTTTTTGATGATGACAATGACTACTTTAAAATACATTCCAAAAATAAAACCAAAGAGGACAGACAAAAAATGGTTGTTGCTCTTGATTTTGCTACCAGAAAGGTTATTGAAAGTTCTCAAGAAGATGCTAAAATAAGAAAAAGGCTACTAAAAGATTCTGTAGAACATTTGAAAAAAGTTCAACAAATGTACGAGGAGATCCAAAAACACTCTGAGTTATTGTATCAAAGATCAAGAACTGAAGTATGTATTATTTACTTTAGTATGTAATAGAAATAATTACGAGTATTTTGAATATGTTATATTACGAGTCTTTTCAATATATTACTTACTATTCAAGGTGTCCCGCAAGTCATGAACCAAATGAAGTAAGGTAATTTCTTATCATAAAACTATATATCGATAAGGTAAAAATGTAAAGTTTTATCTGTGAAAAGCTAATTCCTCATGTTATATAAAAAAACATTCCAGACCCCGCAAGAAGCACGGACTTTTTAAAATATGTCTATATTTTATTGACTTTTACACACACTTTTGGAACAAAGCTAAATCTACAAGTTTATTATATAATATTATTATTATATAATATCATTATATATAATAATTTGTTAAAATTGTTAGATATGATCTTCTGTATTAACTTCAGTTAACAGTCGTTGATGAAGTTTTTTATGTGACAAATAAAAAAAATAAAAAGATACACTTTCTCATACAATTTTTGCAGTGTATTGACATATCCCGTGTCTTCACTTAGCCCAGTTGACCTTACTTAATATTATGAAAGTGTATTTAATAATTGCTGTATTAGTTTTTTAAGTTTAATTACAGATTACATTACAGATCTACCTTTTAATTTAATTAATTTTTTTATTTATCCACTCCGCCCAGCAATATCTTAAAATTTTTACATCTTCATTAAATGTGTACAACTTGTCATTTGACAGCTTACCTCTTTCATAACTATTAAATCGTTGCTTTTTTACTTCTGTTCTAATTAATTATTTAAAGTTTTATATTTACTTTAAGTACTGCATAATATGTTTTCATTTTATTGTTCTCTAATTGGGTTTACACCTGTGGAACTTAACTTTTTAATGCTCAAAAAACGAAGTTTTCAGTAATATCGTTGTAATAACACTGAAAACCGAAGATTCAATCTCAATCCATAAAGAAGTAAATAATTCAAATAGGTTAAAATATAATGGGATACCCCGTTTAATTTTGTTTTAGTAACAATCCATAGAAATGTTTCCTTTTTTTTTAGAATGCCACTGAAGACTTGGTGAATCTTCTAATTCAAATGCGTTATAAGAAACCAATGAGAAAAGAAGAATTAGGAGAGGAAGATTCATCCATGCCTATACTTAATTATGGGACTAGAGTTTTAGATGAAGATTTAATTATGAATACTGACCATGGTCTCTGTTTAAGCATGCATCAGCCATATGCTAGTCTTCTAGTTGCTGGAGTTAAAAAGTATGAAAAATTTAAAATTTTGTATGAACTTTGGATAATTACAAAGTATTTTTATTGAGAGTATTAACTATTCGTTAATTGTTCCAGCTTTAATTTCTCTTTAAATATTAAATCGTTTGAATACCATTATTGCAATTTTATGAATTTTATCAAACTATTTAAGAATTTAGTAATTTATCCACTAACTCTGGTAAAGTCTGTATTTTGGTATTGAAAAGTAGTTTTTGTTGGTAAAGTGTGTTTCGCTAATTAGCAATATATCTATTAGGTTGGTTTCCATGAATATTTTCCTTATTTAAAAAAAAATCGGTACATGGACACTGGAAAACAATTTTTTATTCAAGAAACCGATGTTTGTACCGTGCATTTTTATTAAAGTAATGGTAATAATAAGCTAACTAAAATAACAGGTTTCCAATTTGTTAGGCGCGATTTTTCTATTGTTATTTCGTTAAAAAATCTTGATTTAGTTACTCTTTGTTTATCTGCCAATATAGATAAAACATTTCTTAAATGTTATGGACTTTTAGTCAAATTAGTGCTGATTTTTAATTAGAACACACTTTTATTAACAACTTCAATAGGTATTTCTTCTTCTGCTTTCGCTGAATTTCCTATTACCGAATACTTTTTATCAGCACACCTCCAGCGAATTTTCCCATACATACTTTCTATATATTTCTGGCAATGTTACATTAATTTTTATTGTTATTTTTGCCATAGCCTTTGAAACATACTGTTCTTTCTCTATGACATCATTTAAACTTTCAATCATCTGTGGATAGTTTAAAACCCCATATATAAAGATAGAAGGGGGCCTCGGTACATTTGATTTTGCTTATTCTTCTTTTCTCTCTTCCTTTAATTTTTAATATTTCTCTCTTATTTTCATTGCTCTTGGGTAAATGGCTATATCTATTATTTGTCGTTGATATTTGTCTTTGGTATTTTTTTTTTCGTTAGTAAAGGTTTTCCTTCGTTTTATACTTCTAACTTCTTGCCAAGGGTTGTAAACAGTTTTTATGTATTGTTGGCTCGGCTGTAGTGAATGCTTTATTTGATTGTAGAGCTTCGAAGTATTGGCATTTGTGACATCTGGCTTTGTTGCATTGTCGGTGTTGATGCATAGAGTTTTGTGACATGGAGGTCGCTGAATATTGAGCATTCATTGTGTGATCACCCTGTATAAAATGTTGTGGCTGCATTGTTGTATACAAATCCGGAAATGCTCCCCGAACAGAACATTTTGATTTAAAACTATTTCTTTTGATGAGTAATTTACTCTAAGTTTTCTTTATTTGTCAATTAGCACAACTGGTTATATACTGATAAGCGGTAACAACGATATTAATTATTCGTTCACACCCCTCGAATTTATATTTATCAATAGTAAAACGGGTTTTGCACACACATCCGCTCTCGTCTGAGTTTGGATCGCAACAAATTAAAATAAAAATAAAATCAGCTGAAAGTAAATGAAATCAATATTTAACCCATTTTTTTACATATAGATATCAAATCAATAATTTCAATTAATGAAAATAGTTATTGACTCTATCAATTATCAACTTTTTTTCAATTGGTAAATATTTCTTTTCCATTTTTATTGATTTTATACTGAAATCAAATTATCATTAATGACGATTCAATTCGGTAAAAATTTAGTTAAAAAAAAACAAAATTAATGAGAAAAAAAAAAGACGAATTTAAGAAAAAAAAATGGATCAAAAATATAGAAAAATATAATAAAGCATTTTGTATAAAAATTCCCATTACTTTATTTGCACAATTCATGAATGAATAACATGGAAGGCATTTGCTACTATTTATTCAATGAAATTCCACAATCGGCACTTTGACCTACTTAATTTTTACTACTATTTTTTACTATAAACCCGCCTACAACATTATGGCCGCTCTGTTTTTTTAATGGCGTTTAACCCTTCAGCCAATGAAATTCACCCCGGCAACATGGCCGCCCTGTCGAAAGAAAACTACAATGAGTCGATTTCATTGATTATGTTAGAATTTATATTTTTTGGAGGTTGGTATTTATTATGCTATTATTTTTAAGTTGGTGCCACTGATAATTTATGTCAAAGAAATTTAATATTTGATGTTAAGGAAACTATTTTCATTTTTCAAGATCTTTTGAAAGGGCATTGGAAATATCTTTAAAAATTCATGTTATATAAAACTCCAAGCATTTGGATATAAACATTAACTGACAACTAATAAATTTCATTCTCTGAAATCCAAATTGATGAAAACTCCAGAGTAATGGTTATGTTATCTTTTGTATTGACTACAATTATTTAAAGAAATGTATAGACCTAGAGATTGTGGAGAAAAACATTTCATATGTGGTGGCAGTAATTAAGGTAATTTAAATTTACTAAAACAGTAAACAGAGTAAATATAAGCAGAATAAATAATGAAAAACTGAAAAGTATTAAAGAATGATAAAATTTTAAACTTAGGTTAATTACTTCTCATAAGAATTTATATTCCTCTGTAATGATGATTAACGTAAACTATTTGTTTGTTTCTGTTTTATAGACATGAAGGTAGAACTTGGCCAACCACTCATAAAGGTAGATTGTGGATTGCCGCAGCAGCTAAATCACCTGAAGATGACGAAATTCAAGCACTGGAGACCTTTTATAAGGAATACTATCAAGGTAAAAAAAGCATCAAAAGAAGTATTCAAAAATAAAATAAATTGTGTACTCCATATAATTATTTTTGATATATTTGTGTCTGACATTCTTGGCTTAATAACTTTACTGATTTTTAATAATAATTTTGGTATAGGGAATTGTGATGTAAAATACTGGATATTTTATTTAAAACGCCGAAGAAAATTACGGGCGTAAATTTTGAGTCATCCTTTGCACAAAATAGAAATTAACAAGTTTATTAACTGTAATAAAACTACACTTCATTGAAAACATTGTACCAATTAAAGGTAATTCTCAGTGCTTTGTTTAAAAATACACAGTATAGAGCACATGAACAAGATTTTCACATAAAAGTGAGCATATATTTCAGAGCGACTTATATAACTTAAAAAAACCTTATATTTTTGAAATGGAAAAAGTAAGCCGAATTCAAATTGGAAATATATATATAGGTATGCACAATTTTTATACATTTTTTTTTATTTGTGTTAAACAATGGAGATATCCAACTCTGGTGTATAAGTTGATCACCCTGAATGTTTTAAGTAGAATAACTTTGATAAGATTAATAGAAACAACTTGTGTTTGTTATAAAACTGAGAATTTCATAAATTATATTACAATAAATCTAAATTAGCACTTCTAGATAAATTTTCATAACTTTATTTTTTTAAGATACCTCTCTGCAATTTCCTAGAGAATATCCAACAAGCTGTCTTTTGGGATGTGTTTCTGTAGAAGACTGCTTAGAGCAAGAAGTTTATAGGAAGAAGTATCCAAATGGCGAAAGTAATAGTCCGTATGTGTTAATTTGTTCCAATCCGACAATTTTACCCATATTTTATCCAATAGTGGGACAACACAAAATATGTAAGATTTTTTTATTATATAACATAATTTGTATAATTCCAGACGTCACTTTAGTCTTGGGCGCCAACTTTAAGTCATTTTGTCCACTTACTTCTGATTAGGAGTTAGAACAACAAGGTAGCCATAGAGAAAATGAAAGATGTAAAATACTTAAAAATACTTTTATCTAACCCCATTAAGAAATATCAAAGTTTAAATGGTTTTTTGATGTTTTGAAACCTCATATTTTTCATAACTTTTCATTTAATTACATTAGTAATTATATAATGAATGTTTACTTAACTGAATATAGAATAAGAAAGAAATTAAAAAAAACTTTATTAATCTCTTAGTTATAGCTATGGTGCGTTGGTATATACATTAATAACCAAATTACCACAAACAGTTACTAAAACTAAGTCCTGAACCTGACGGAATATTTGTTTCCTTCTTCGAAATACCTACTTGCTTGTTATACACTGAGCCTGGTAGATTTAATCCATAGGAAACAGAAATTACCGTTCATGTTATAAAATACATTTTTATATTATTTTTCAGATGCTCTCGATAAAGATCTACACAAATGTGCAAAAATGGCTTTGCAATATGCTCAACATGCATCATAAAATATATTTTCCAAATAAAAGTATATTGATAAAATATTTAATCTTTCTTTAATTTTTTATTCGCCTATATCTACAAAGTGCTTAATAAGGAATGGAAAACTATTCAATGCTAGATTCATGGCCATAAAATATTAATATTTTCTTTAAAAACGAAGATAAATATTGCCACTCAGATAGGTTAAATTCTCTTTCTAACGCCACTACTGTATTAAATGGAAATGTATCGGGTGGGTAACTAAGAACTACTGCCGGCCATATCTCAGGAATTCTAGTACATATTCTTCAAAAAATTCTGCGTATTTTTGGTTTCACAAGTTTTTGGACCAAACATATGTTTACAGATGAATAGGACATGGAAGTTTGGCCAGTCAGGTCCCCAGACCTGAGGTGTTTAGATTTTTATTTGTTGGGTGGAATAAAAGATCTAGATATTTATCAACAGACCTACGACAAGAGAAGACATTATCGGGGTAATACCATTTGCAATACAAACTATTTCAGTGACAGAAATTAAAAATTCCACTTTTTTTCACTTATCAGAGACTAAAATCTTGTATTGAAAATAATGGTGATATTTTGAACATCTGTGGCGCAACTAATTCCGTTCTTAGTTATTATTTCTTGTAGTTTGTTAAACTTGTTAATTGTTAGTATGTGAGAAGGAGATATTCGTCAAAGCTAAGAGTCGAATAAACTTTTCAATCATTTCAAAAATCTCTGTTGCGTATTCATTTAATAATATTTACTATTTAGTATTATTAAACTTTCATTTTTTTGTTACTTTTTAAAATGTAAACTATATAATTAAATATTACAAGTACACCTGCTTTCATTCAAAATACATCGGTTTGTGCTTGATCGTACTTGGTAAAGATTTGTATCGCTCCGTATTGATCTTTCCACGCAAAAGTCCATGTTACTTTGGAATCGATATTTTTTATTTGTCCGTTTTTTGAAAACACTCAAGTGTATCCGAGTAGTTCAACTGTTACCCCCATGATAAGACCAGCAACACTCAAAAAGAGCCATATCAAATATAACGGTAAGTGCAAATTTTGTCTCATAATCATCATTGTCACCTTCAAATTCGTTATCTTCGTTTTCATGGGCGATTTCTTAGAATTCACTATGACTGACGTTTCCTATGGCCCATTTTGTGAAATAATTCTACAGGGCGTATATGCACTGGACCTATATCTTTCATTTGATACTATTTTTAATTAATTATATAAAAATTAGTCTACAATGTAAAATACATTTTAGTCCATCCTCATCCAGTTTAAATATTTAATCAAATTATACCTGTTATAGTAACTCGTTTTCTTCTCTGATTCTGGTTTCTTCTGTTTAAAGGCATTGGACTTCACTTGACTTATTTGAGAAGTACTCCTCATTAATAGAAAATGCAATATTATTTACGTTCTGTTTTATCAGTGGTTTTAGTTGACCTTTACTAAATAAATTAATAAAATCTTTTTTCTTAACTAAATATATCTTTTAATATTGCACCAAGCAAATCTCTAGCAGCACTCATTAAAAAATATATACTAACAAAATATTTATTTTTGTCCAAACATTACACATAGGTTATAAAGATTTGTTAAAGTTAGACTATACAAATTTCCTAAAGTGAATTGTTAGATCGGTTGTCTCTATCTGAAATCCTTATTAAGCTCAAACTTGTTTGTACTAATTTTCTTTGCCTATATGTCTACGCAGTTATTAAGAGTAAAACTGGATCAATTCAATAACTGTCTTTAACGGCGTCTTCATAACTATCTTTTTCCAAAGTGCTACAGACCTCCTCAGCGGTTTCAGTGAATAGACTTGAACAGTATTTTGCCTTAAAAATAGACCATGTGATTAAAAAAATATCTGTTGCAACCGAATTGTAATGATAAATGTTTTATAAAATACTAACTTCCAGTTCGATCTCTAATTGGCATATATCTGAAAAACGAATGTTAAAGTTGTGATTTAGGGTTTTAAGATTAGATTAAAAATCTAATTTTTTGTAAAAAACCCGGATAACTTGTAGACTTATTTAAAAAAAAAATAAGTCTAATCCTAAAACCCGGGTATTAAATGACAGCTTTAATATTCGCTTCTCAGATATGTGGTTTCTAATGTATGCAAAACTAAAATACCTAACATTTTTATTTGTGATTAGGACATTTTGGTTTTTCCTAAAGTTCTAGAAAATTCATATGCCTTAATTTACATAGCACCACAGAAATTTTAATTGTTCCAATTTCTCTTATTTTTCCAGGAATATACAACTAACTTGCTAACCCTTCTTTTAATAAGAGTTCTTTTGTAAATACTTACCACTGTAATCGCTATCAAACTGCCCAAACCAAGGCCTGCCAATACATCACTCCAGTGGTGCTTATAGTCTGATACTCTTGTCATACCGACAAAAACAGCCGATAATATTGCGAGATACTGTATACAATGTTTTAGTAATTTAGAACCTTTCCACTGCATACGAGCATGCAGGTAGATCTAGAACAATGCAATTCAGGTTTACACAAACTGTGAAGTAAGAACATAAATAATTGAAAGATAAAACTACTTTAAAATAACACTAGCAAATTTTACCAAGAGAAGAACCGTAAGAGAAAAAAAACATAATCCAAACTTTTCTCAGAATCTGTATAATACAATTGTAAAGCTATTGACCGCAGGATGCATATGACCTATGAAGTATATTGCACCAGAATACTCGTTTGTATGTTCCGAAAGGAAATGATGTCCCTGGGACACAAAAACCCAAAAATAATAAAATAATATTCTATTGGCCCTATCAATATTTAAGTTTCATAATGAATTATAAAATATGTATATGGTACTTACCGAGAAATATACCATTGTGTACACAAAAAACGAGGTGTGTCCAGACGGAAATGAAAGCCTACAACAACAAACATTTATATTCAATATTGAATACGAAATGGAATTGAAAATATCAAAACCTTAATTCCTTTGCTTCTGTATTTTTGCACTTGAAATTTTCGTAATATTCATAAGGAGTCCATCTTGCTAAGCACACCTCAGGGAGACAAGCCATATAAAAGTGAGGTCTTAATCTTCCAATTGAATATTTGATAGAATCGGTGATTCCCCACAAAATTAAATCCCCGAAACAGAACATTCCGTATTGACGATAAAAGCTGTACAACCAGTAGGGAATCTTTCTTCTTAAAAATATTACCTGGTTTGGGCAATGCTTTCTCTTCAAATATTCTATTGTTAACATCTAAAAACAATACAATACAATTGAATTAAAGTGCTACAATTGCATTAAATATGCTTATAAAAAAATGTAGATGTAGCCTTCTGATCAGGCTTTTTGTATTTTGCGTAGATCCTGTTTGGATCAGTCCGTCAGCCTCCTCGTAGGCTTCGATTCCTTAGTGTTCCAATACTCAGGTTAGGATCAGTTTGTTCTGACTACCAAGTTTATTTAAGACCCTGTGACTTATAATTTTGTGTTGTACGAGTTCACTGTAAGTACTGCTTTACTACTTTACTTTAAGTAAATGGTTATTACAAACACTAGTAGTAGTTTCATATAAATAATTCAAATGTTAATGGTATTTCGAAACTTACCCCTATTGCATTAACACCAAAACCAACAATTACTAACATAGCAAATGTCACAGTGCCATCTTTAACGGGGTATTTGATGTTCTCATCATCGCAAAAAATTCCTCTTTGAAATGGAACTCCCCAATTTCCGAGAAACACATTGGGCCAGCCAACTGTAATAAATATATCACGTTTTTAAGAAGCAGGTAAATATTTAATATATAAATGATAAATAAAAACTTACCAATATTAAACAATACTATATCCAACAAAACCTTGCTGAGTTTGATCTCAATAAGAGTATTAGATGTCATAGTCACTAAAGGTGAATTGCATATGTACACTGTAATATAATTATCATCTTCACAGATAAAGGAAGCGATTCCGGCAAAAGAGGAAATAAAATTTAGTTCTGCAAAAAAGATTTAATGAAGTTATACATGACATCAAAAAAACTCATGATTGCTGAGGATTGTCCGAGAATTTCAAAAATAGTATACAAAAAAATTATATGCCCTATTTTCTGTCCGACATTTTTTGTAGATCTATAATTTGCTAGCACATCAATGCCATTTTAATTTATTACAAATATATTTTAGTAAAATATATAAAAAAATATTAAGCATTGTTCAACCATTTTGACGAAATATTCCCCTATAATGGGACAAAATATGTTTAGACCACACTATCTATCATAAATCCGTGCCTAAAAAATTAATGTCAATTACATTCCACTTATGTAGCATAATTAAAATATTTCAGTCGTAATAGTACATTTATTATATTGTTCATAAAAAAACGTTTAACCATAAGAATTTAGTACTGGAACTCTAATTCACATTTGTGATCATTTTTAAGGATAAACCACACAGATTGTTCGAATAAAATTCAAAATCCCAACCTAAAATTTAACTGTACAAACCACTTTTGGTAAAGGCTTTCCAATAATTTCAAAATTTATGCTTCATTCACAAGAATTTTTAGGCAAGCACGTTCTGTTAAGGATATTAAAATATTTATTCTACATGATATGAAGTGGCACGCGCAAGGCGCAGAGGGCCGATTTACGACTGATTGATTGAACTTAATTTTGTCAGTTTGTCAAATTATCTCGGAAGATTCAATTTATTAGTAAGCTGTGAAAGAAATCTTACGACATGGAACAGTTTTTCTATCAGCAAATAGAAATTCTTCATATAAAACCACGTTCATTAACTCAGTATTTTATAACTTAACCACAAGGATTAGGATTGTCTCAAGATCGGAAAAAAAAATTAGAATAATTATAGTACAATGTCCGTGATTCGTGGATTACTTAATTTGTGTATCTTTAATCTTGAATTAATCTGTCACATGGACGATTTAAAGGTTGGCAGAATAATGGTAGAGATAATTATGTAGTAAGTAACTAAACCCAATCTAATATTTATTGATAGGTTGATTTATAATTAGAAGGCGATTTTTGTTAAAATATGTCAAAAAACTGCAACAGAGACATGTTTAAATGATTATTCTGGAGCATATTCACCCACGCCTGCTATAACTTTTTCGCATTTGCTAAAATGGCAGTCTATTCCACTGGCCACCAAATCATCTAATCGCAAAAATTTTATTTGTTTTTCGGCAAGCAATTGACGAGGTAGTCTCGGGGCGCCTATGATGTTTCAGGGTAAAACTGGATGAAGCCCTATACGAAGAAGAACATCAATAATTAGGAGGGCCACAGGGAGCAGTTCTATCCCCACTGCGATACAACATATACGTAGTAGAAGCCGAAGTCGGATCACACTCTCACGAGTCTCTATACAGACGTCAACGCCAGAGTAACGAGTAGAACCCAGCCACACCTAGTCACCACCAGGTACATACAGAGAGCCATAGATAGCATCCACGAATGGTGCATTAGATGGAAGACAGCTTTGAACGCCGACAAGACCCAAGCGGTGTTCTTCATAAAGAGGCAACATAGATCAGAAGAGGACATAGAACTAGAAGGAACAGACGTTGGATGGACTGACATTACTAACTCCTTGGTGTAACTATGGAAAAGAGGCTGATGTTCCAAAAACATGTAGAGGCAGTAAGAGATCGTGTGAAGCAAACGGGAGCTAGGGTGAACTGTATGCTAGGAAGAAGTAGGGTGCTAAACCTAAGGACAAAGTTGCTACTAATACGTATCATAATCATCCTGATTATGAGTGTTCCACCTTTTAAAAAGCTGATATCTGGGCCCGATCAGATAAAAAAAGTTCATATCTTTAAAGAACGTCTTACCAACATATTTACTCCATTTCCAATAGAAGGCAGCGTACACGAAAATGAACTAAATAAAGAAATAAGTTAAATAGCCACAAAGCTCTAGATTACGACTTAATAGCAGCAGAAGTTTTAAAGAACCTTCCTCCGAAAGCAATTATCATACTAACAACATTCTACAAGAGGATACTACATCTAAGCTTTTTTCAGATTCAGTGAAAGCTTTCACATATTATCATGATTCCTAAGCCCGGACAATTTCCAAGTCAACCTACCTATTATCGACCTATAAACCTTTTCAAAGTTTTTGAAAACTTCTTATAAAATCTAATTAAGGAAATTCGCCATACTGAAGAGCTAAGAAGCCCCATTTTTCATTCAACATTTTTTCAATAAAACAAAATAATCAAACCAAATATATTTTATTTATCTAATAAATATATGTTGAAATAAACATTTCATGCGAAAAAATAAACATAATTCTAATATTTATAAATATCACATTAAATAAATAATCATGAGGTATCTGAAAAATGAATTACTTTACACTCTATTAATTCTATAATAAATAATGTAAAGCCTTATGAGAACAAGTATGGTGTAATTTCACTTAGTTTACTAGATGTATAACTGCATATGTATGTTTTAATAAAATTATCAATTGTTACGGTTATTGAAGTCCAAAAGGTATGACTAATAAAATCTTTTCCATAGATCAATATTAATTGTGAATTCATACAAAATGGTAATAAATATACCAAAAATATAATGAGAAGACTAAAATATAAAAATGCATTTTAATACAAAACCACAGAAAACTAGAAATATACTAACACTAACACACTACTTATTATTATAAGTACGTTTAAATATTAATTTACAGATGATAATACTCAACACAACATAATTTCTGATTAATAAAATATAGAACAAGATATGTATTATTTTATTGTACAATAGTTGCCGAATTTAGAGTTTTAATCCTAAGAATTATTCAACAATAAAATTTATGGTTTTACCATAAAGGCAATTTAATCTCGATGATAAAAATAATCAATTGTTACCAAGTCTGCACATCTAAATCCTTGACTATAAACTTATTAAAATATTGTCCACATATAAAAAACGATGAACACAGAAAATAGGATTTCTTTGACTTGGAATATGACTCAGAATAGATCTGAGAAAATAATTCTTGGTGCATAAATACCTGAGACAACATATAAATCTTAAAACATTAATTCATGTACTGCAGTTATTGAGTCAAGACAATTTTTTCAATCCAGAAATTCAACTTTTACTTAAAATCCTGCCAAAAGTCTTTCAAGTTGGAATTGTATATTGTCTTACATAAATATCTACAAGATAATAAAGGGTTATAAGAAATGTCTGCAATTATTTAGCAATCCTTTTAGACAAAAATTAATTTGAAATTGAAATGTTTATGATTACAAAATCACCACAAATAAATTATTTGCTAATATCGACATGATTAATTGTATAGGTATGATTATTGAATAAATAAATCTACAGTAAAACGTCTAAAGAGATATAAAAACGTTTAAAGCCACAAATTTCTAGTCATTAAGACCCTGCTTAAAATTTCTCTACACTTTCAGCGGTATGTGGATTGGATAAATCTTCATAAGTTAGCGTTGAATAATATTATTATTATTATATATATACTAAATGGTCTGGTCAGATCAATACTAGATTATAAGTATAACAAATTTTAAAGTCTATTGGAAAATTACACCTTAATGTGATTATATTTGAAATAAAAGGATACTTCCTTATTCTTATGCAAAATGGTACTAGATTAAATATTGTATTCTAGTTATTATTTTTATGGTCAATAGATATTTAGGCGATTTTTAAATAGCTAGTTTTTAATAAATAGGCCGTAAATCATCTACTTTTTATTATTCTAAGACCATTATTTTAGAAGTACTTTTTTAAACAGTTTTTGATAGTTTTATATGCCAGGGTAAATCAATAATTAACCACATGAGTTCATTATTTATTCAAATTCTTTGCTCTTTTCTTAAAAGTCCTAAACTTAAGGCTCAAAGTAATTATTTCCTAAACGCCTACCTTTTAAACCTTAGGTATATCAATATGTATAAGTTATTTACTTTAAGCAATATTTTTCGAGAAAATATTCAGATATTGTCGGCTATTATAAATTTCGTTCTTTTCGAAACGTTATTTTTATACAGTTGTGCCATTTTTTATTTTTTTAATGCTCTTAGAGGTATTTCTAAAACCATATTCATTGTAAGAAATGATCCATATTTTAAAAAACAATGAACAATTGAGCATTTTTATATTGTATGAATCATACTAAAACAAACGGTAGGTATTTTAAATAAATATTTTGTAAATATCGATTCTGCTGTAATCTTTTTTTTACTGATTGACCCTGTAAATACAAATATACATTATTTATTTACAATAAAAAAAGTATTGTCCAATTTTTAATAACCTTAAAACTGAGCTAGAACCTAAACTACGATACAGGTTTAAATTCCTTCCAAAAGTAGTAAATAATAAATAATAGTCATTTGGGTTTCATTACTCCTAAACATTCAAAGTAAAGCTACCGAATTATTACAGTTCAGCAAATACAACAGAAATTTAAATAGCACCATTTTATAATATAAATTAATAATTCGAATTGTAAAATAAGCACCAAAAGAACTCTTGTATATTTTATTAAGTGCATGTGTGCGTAAATGACAAGACAGGTACATTATAAAAGTATTAAAGTAAGTCATCAAACATATTAAAAAATAAATACTAAATAACAAATTAAGTCATTATTAGATAGTTTATTAAACAATTATTAATTTAGTAATACTTAGTATTTAACTTCTGTGTAAACGCCTATTTATTTATTTGGAAAATTAGGTTAAAAATATATTTTTGAATCAAGTTAGAAAAAGAAAAAAAAAGAAAATAATTGATAACTCGAATTAGTTAGCAACATTCTATTTTTTTCATATTAAATTTTTTTTTAAATCATTCAAGAATATATAATTTTTAGTATTTATATGTATATAAAATGTAATTCTTTTGGTAACATTTAATCAACTTATGCTGCGTCAATTTATTTTGAAATTAAGTGCTATTTAAAACTTGCGCCTTTAATTAACAAAAACATTTTCTGTAAGCGTAAATTTTTAAAATAAATCCAAAAAACTATATTTAAACTTGTATCCGATTTCCGTTCAAATTGCTTGTTTCATTTGGTTCCAATTTCTTAAAGTCTTTGGATCTACTAAAGAGGTTTGAGAAATATCTGGCCTGAAAAGAAATAAACTTTTATTTTATTTATTATTTTAAAAGCACAACCCTTATTAATACATTTTCCTAAAAAAAAAATACAATTATAAAAAATACATTCGTTTAAAAAGTTTACCAGATCGTTGAATGTTTTAAGTTTTTTTTTTCTTTTAATACTGACAAATAAATCTAATTAATAGTAAATTGTGATTATTAAAGAATAAGTGAGCAACAAGTGTTTATGTCATTATTTTATATCAGTGTTAGTGGTGAAAAACTGCACTGATCTAGGTAGGTATGAATATAGTTCAAAATTGTTTATTTGGGATAGTTTTTTATGTCGTTAACCTGTTATGTTCCCGTGTATTTTTGAAAAATTGAAAACGAATTCAGAATCTGCTCCGAATAGTGGCGGTGTTAGCATTTCGTTATATCACAATTGTCATTGGAATTCCTTGAAGTACAGTATCTGATGCAATACTGATGTTTAAAGAGACTGGTTTTAATTTATGAAAGAACGAACAAGGTAAGCCAAGATCCACAAAAAGAAAGATAGATTTCTTTGTCTGCAAGTTGTATCTAATTTTCCGAATATGCCATTATCCAAATTGTCTCATAAGAAAAAACATATAACATATCCTCCATATATTTGAGTAGTAAACATTGAAAGAATGTATATACTCACTGTAACGATAGCTACTGTGGCTCCTAATAAAAGTCCAGCCAATACATCACTCCAGTGATGTTTATAGTCTGATATTCTCGTCATAGCTGTAAAAAGAGAAGAAAGAACTGCCAAGAATTGAAGGGTGTGCTTTAAAAGTTGCGATCCGTCCCAAGTCATACGTTTATGCAGATAAATCTAAAAAATAAAAATAATGTTAACCTATAGTATGAAACTGTAATTTTTGGATCACTTTCGTCTATTCATAAATTACTTAAATATATCACTTTTTATATTCTTAAAATTAACCTCTCAACTAAAAGACATTAGAACTTTTTTCTCTTATTGAAACCGATACTCTGCTTTTAACACTCAATCACTGAGATAAGAAACATTAAATCTAAGGGCCGAACTGGCTTTTTTCCGATGTTCCGTATATAGAAGGATATACTTAAAATTCAAAATAGCGAGAATGAAACCATATTAATATAAAAATTACTTTCTATCAATTACTAAAAATAGTAAACGATACAATAAAACTAAAAATTTTATTTATAATAATTTTCATTTTAAAGTTTTAAATTTTATGTTCCAGAATATCAACAAGGTTGAAACTAATGTCATTTCTAATTATAAATCATAATCCCCATCCATAACAACAAAAATAAATACATACATAAATAAATCTAAATAAAATGTATTCTTCCGCTTTTCTTTGATTTCTTCTTTTTACAAATGGTATTTAAATTTATTCAAATCAAATCAGTATTTTGGAATACTTTAATATTCTTAAAAATTCTTCCAGTTATTTTTGCTTTTTCTTCTTAAGTGCATTTATTGAATTATGTTGTGATTAATTTATTTTAAAATGATAAATTTTTAAATGTTTGGTAGCTCGAAAGATCGAGACGTGATAGTGCCTACCCCTGCGATTAAATGTTTTAGTTATTTAAATTTAAATATCTAAATTGGCCTAATATCTTAAAGGAGTTATTTTTACAGATAAACAAATTGTTGTTCTCCCCAATCTCAGCAATTTCTAATAACAATAAGTTATGTAGTAGGTAACCCCCCCCGAAACGAAAATAGTATTTACAGTGTATTTTCTTTAAATTATAAAGTTTTATGTATTGAATCAGGAATTTGTAGTAAAGCATAGACCCCACTGCCAAAGAATAGGTATTTTTTAAAAAAGGTTAACCTCAAAAACAAATTATTGCAAAACAATAGTTAGTTTATCTACCAACAAATTTTAACTAAAAATATGTGAATCCAGATCGAGTTACATTCCTGTCTTTGTCTGTGACTTTTATATTTTTAAAAACAGACGTATTTTTTTTATAATAATTAGCATCTAATTTGGATAAATTATTTTTTTTATATATCCAATTAACTGGTTTAGATGCAATTATTTATGTTATATATTTTTTTGGAATATATCTACACCTATATACAAATTGACTTGTAGATCTATATATGTATTATGAGCATATATCCCAATAATATTTCAGGAATGCTATTTGTTTTAAAGAACTATTAAGACCCGATGGAATGAGTCCTATTTTCATTGAAGTCAAACACAGTACACTTAAAGTTTGAGTTTGACGGTGAAAAGAACTTAATTCGGATCTGTCGTATGTAATAAAAACTTACTTACTGCGAAATATAACATTGTGTACATTGAAAACGACGAGTGTCCAGAAGGAAATGAAAGCCTGAAACAAAAAAGGGCCATTTGCAACATAAAAAACTCTTAAGTGGTGTTATGTTATGTAAGTATAGTACTTAGAAAACGTTTGATAAACGAGTGATTCATAATTCTTACGATAATATTAATATTAAATGACCATTTCTTAATAAAATGATTTAATTGTTCCTTACAATTAGAGCAAGCATTTTAAAAAATAAAACTCGGTTGAAAAAGTCTGTCTAAAATACAGGGTGATTGATTAGTGGGGTTAAACTCAGTAAGTCTGTAAACCAAAAAAAGTTATTTACGAAAATTGTAGGCAGCTTTAAGCTTCACATTTTAAAATTAGTTACAATGTTAGAGGGTGTTCCATGCGTACAATAATTTCATTGCAAAATATGAGGATGATATTGTCCCAAGATTGTTCTTCATTTTGGGCTTATATTCATAGTAAAACTGGACAGTCTAGAATTCCGGTAGCTGCTTTTGCCAGATTCTTTAGTAATGTTTATGTAGATTCAACGGATCAACCGTTTGAAAATAATGTTAATTTAGATATCTTTGTCAATACAATACAATAAAATTAAGATTAATTGGTGAAAATGATATTCTTGCAGCAACAAAAAAGCTAAAAGATAAGCTAATTGCTGGTGTTGACCTTATTTCTTGCTTCATTGTCAAGTATTGTGTATTTGGGTTCTATTAGAACCACTTTTATTTTTATTTAATCTGATTCTACAAACCTCTAATTTCCCAACTAAATTGAAGACTGCAAGAGTATGCCCAATCCACAAAAAAAGTGATAAATCTACAATTGAAAATTATCGTACTGTTTCAAATCTTTGCAATATTAGAAATTATAACTAGAAATTTAATTTATAAAAATATTAGATGTTTTATCTCGATCAACCATCATGGATTTTTGGAAAATAGGTCTTGTGTTACCAATTTGGCATGGCTTAACCAATTTATTTGCAATAAGTTAGATAATCATGGACAATGGAATGTCATTTATTTAGATTTTTGAAAAACTTTTGACCAAATTCACCATTATGTATTAATGGATAAATTGGATTAGCAACTTATTGAATTTTTTGAATCTTATTTGAGCAACCGGTTTGAATACGTTGAATACTTGGGATTCAAATCATTCGCTTAGGCAGTTGGATCTGGTGTACCTCAATGGTCTAACCTGGGTCCGTTATTATTTCTTATGTTTATTAATGATATAACAAAAATAACATCAGTTCCTCGTTTACTCTTTGCTGATGACATTAAAGTTTATACATCAATTCAAAACATAAGTGATTGTTTTCATATACAGTCAGTGTTAGAGCATTTTTACAATGGTACATATATATATATATATATATCTTTTTATATGTTTTTTCAAATGAAACACCCTGTATTTTGTTGCATTTTTATTCTTCCAAAAGAGCTGATTTCATTAATCCATTACACTTTGGATCATCAATGGTTACAGAGATATAGGGCGTTAAAAATCAATTTTAGGACTTTGTTGTGTCGAAAATATTCATTATTGGACCAAATGGTTTTCATGTCCCTAGTGTAATTACAATGCGTTTTATCTTTATAAAATATGAATTCCTTGGAACATAGGAGGTTAGAGTCGGATTTGTGTTTTCTGTTCAAACTACTGCATGGATCCAAAGTCCAGAGATTCTTGGATTGGTCCAGCTGAACGTGGGGAAAAGGAAACGAATTTTCAGTTGATTTTCATACAACCAACTATGGCAAGAACGAGGTATTTACAAGGATTTTACCACCTTAGTCTGTAGTTGGTGCCATATTATATTGTTATGTGTGTCCGTTAATAAATTAATAAATAAAAATCTTACCTCATGTCTTTCATTACTTTCGGATCACACTTATACAGAACGTTGGTACAAGTATAAGTGTCATAATACTTAAAGAGCGTGAAATTTCCTAGGCAGACGTCAGGAGCACATACAGTAAGAAAATGGGGTCTCAGTCGTCCTACAGTGTACTTCATGACGTCAGTGGTGAGCTGGGAGCAGGCTGCTCCAAATGCGAATATTCCGAAAACACAATATAGGTTGTAGATCCAATTAGGGATGGTTATTCCCAGGAACGCTATGTTTCTAGAATCGTTAGGCCGATTTAGGAATTCTGTCATAATCATCTGAAAAGAAAAAAGAAAAAATAACGATGATGTTCTAAGAAGGTACCGGAAGAAATTGATAAAACATGTTTAATTTAATCTTGGAGTAAGCTGACCAGTTAAGATTAATGTAACCAATATTTGCATATCATGGAATTGTGCTTGTTAACATTTAGATCACATTATTTTACAGTCAGATTTTTTTCTGCGGATGATTGATATAAATATATAATGTATATATACAGGGTGCGGCATAGTGCATCGAAGTACGATATATCCGTTATTATTGAAGTTAAGAAAAAAAAGTTTTTATAAAAAGTGTAGGCAGTCTTGAATTCACATTTTAAAATTAATCTCAAATATACAGGAACGCAGTGCCAGAGTAAAAATTTTGTGTTTTTAAATGGAACACCCCGTTTATTTTTACATTTTTATAAACCTCTTGCCGAGCTAATTTCAACGATGTATCACACTTTATGTCTATTATGTTTAATAAAGCATCTAAAAATAAAGGTACGTTTTTATACACACTTTTTTCGAATGCTCAACAATAAGGGAGATACAGGTCTCTAAAACTGTATAAAAAAAGCGGTTTTTTTTTAAAATATAAATAGCAACGTTAATTTGAACTTAAAAGTAGACGTACAGCTTGTCAAGAATAAGAAGAAGTCCGACATCGGACCGCCCATGAGATGCGCCGTAAATATCCAGGTTTTTCTCATTCAGTTTGAGACGTTTGCAGAGTAAAAGTCGAGTGTACAGTCAGTGAAAGAGGTTGGAGATTGTATAGTGTTTTATAATGTAGTGGAAATCCAAACTAAAACATAAAATTTTATCTGGACAAACAGGGAAGTCGTAGCCAATATTATTCATTTTATGAAAAGAGAAGCGAAAGAGAATAAACCTATAAAAGATTTAAAAAAGGTTCAGGAGCGTGTCGCCATGGCCACTGGTATAAGTTTAAGTTCAGTACAGAAAATTGCACAGGAAATGAAATCTATCGAGGATGACGAATCATCGTCTTTTTCAACGTCTAACAAAAAAATAATTAAATCAGCGCCTAAGTCTAATGTGGATGACTATGATGAGGGCTGCTTCGACTTCCAACTTTGCGAGGAATACATCAGAAATTTAGCCAAGAGACAGGATATAATGGACGACATGGGATTTTCCTAGAGAAAAACAGAAAATTGCTAATGGAAAAACCTGAAATACAACAACTGACAAGAAAATTCTTAAGAAGCATAAAGCAATTCCGGGCAGAAAACAAACCTATAATCTATATAGACCAAACTTATGTCCATTCGTCTCACACCCACGTCAAAAGTTGGAATGACAACACTAATGAAGGTTTCCATGAACCGATTTCAAAAGGACAAAGACTAATTATAGTGAACGCAGGAGGCTAAAACGATTTGAAAAATCTCCTACTATGGGTTATCGAAAAGATGAATTGATGGAGTGGTTAAGAACACGAAATATACCATTTACAGATGACATGTTAAAAATAGACTTGTACAGTGTAATAATAGTTCATAAACCACAGTACAAAATATATGAGATCAACAGAATAATGGCTGCTTACGGACATACAGTTCTAAGACACACCCCATATCATCCCGACTTGAACACCATTGAATTAGAGTGGGCATCCTTAAAACAATATGTTGCTCAAAAAAACGTAGATTTTAAATTAAAAAATGTTGGAACAGTTGTGTGACGAATATATTTTCTGAAGCAGAGCGGAAAAACGATGTGAGCACAATAAAGACTTCGAAAGGTTTTTCATGGAGAATGAACCAGCATTAGATTTAGTAGTAGACGAGTTAATAATAAATTTACAAGAAGATAGTGAAAGTTATTTTGGAGCATATGATTCGGATTCTGATAGTGATTTGTCAGGTATTGAACCTCTTTAAAGATGTTTTGTATTGTTTTATTATTGTATTATAATGTGTTCGAACTCAACAATTTTACGTTAATTCTCTCATTAATATTATTTCAATTATATTGTAATTACCTACATGAGCCCTTAAAATCTTACCTGTATATTTATTTAATCACCTTCTTGATATTTCTTTCTAAATAAATGTAGAAATCCCAACTTATTATAACGAAATAAATAATAAACAATATCATATTTTTGTTTTGGTATAAACTGCAAACCTATATAATAAGTAGTAATAACTTTTCAACGAGAATGTACACAGAGCTCGATCTGGCCGCGCGTATAGTGCATCCTTTTCCCTCCGAATGCTGTTTCACTTTTTCTTCTGCGCATCGCCAGCTAATCTCACATTTTTTCCTTTCCTTGATGAACTGTACAATTTGTAAATAATAACAAAAAAGTGCCAAATAAGGCAAGTAAGCTTTGAAATCGACACTAATGGAAGGCTCTATATATATATATATATATCCTGCAGTTTTTTCTTATCCCGAAATTGATCGATTTTAAGAAATTAAAACTCAAAGAATTCAAGGAAATTCATTGGACAAACAATCAAATATCCTTTATTGTCGCTTCCAAAGCCTATAAGTGCCTTATTAAACACTTTTTTGTTATTAATTGTAAACTGCCGTCTACTTTTAAGTTTAAATTACTCGAAAACGATGCTATGGAAACGTATTAAGCGTACTTTTTTGCATAAAACCGGCGCCAGGGAATCTTAATTCCCAACATTTTAAAAGGGAAATTGTTAGGCTACTATTTTATGAAGACATAAAGGAGTATATGTTTATCTGTAAATAAAATAAATTGGGTTCTACCACTGGAACCCAAGAAATACGACTTGTATAATGCATATGTAACTACCTAAAATGAGGGAGTAGTATTTTATTTTGAACTATAATTATATGTACCTACATAACCTTGTACCTTGTATATAATTATTTCATTAATAATAAACATTTTTACACAGCAACATATGTTGGATAAGGTAGTGTTGCATTCTTTTATAGATTTCCATTTTATAAATATATCACAGTGAACTGATAAGTATTAAATTATTTATAGAATGTTGGGAATTTATATAGCAAGTGTTAAAAAAAATAATATTCGAAGAAAGATAATATCTGGTCGTAAAATAATAAAATATTATCGAAAGTTTCCAAAATAATAATCTATTTCCTAACTTTAATACTTGGTTTTTTGATTGACTTTTCATTATTAAACAAAACTATTGATGCGCAAAATACACTTCGTTTAGTAACAAAAAATTAATGAAATGTTAATAAGTTCATAATACATAAACTAACCTCAGAGTTTTGTCAATAATAAGTGAAATAAAAAAGAAAAAAAATTCTGTTTTCCTGTAAACTTTAGTTTAGTAGTATTTCTTCGACCGATGCGTGGATTTTCGATAAATTAAATGAAGTGAAAATTCAAGATAAGTATTATTTATCTTTCCATATTTTTATTAAAAATCAATAATTTATAATTACCATTACGTATTTATATATATATATATATAAATGAAATATTGTACTTGCTTTCATGATCTTATCTAAAATTTATTTATTTTGTTGATAAACCCATATTATTTGATATTTAAGTATTTTTTTATTTTGTCTCAATAAATTTAAATTTTTGTAAAAATATAAAAATATAATTTCCTTCGTTATGTAATGTTTTCATTTTGGTTTAGTTTAGTTATTTGCTATCTGATAAAACCTTTAAAAAAGTGACGATAGCTTTACTTAACATACATTTTCGTATAGTATAGGATATCCATTGAATGAAATGAATTTTTTATGTATACCTACCCTAAATATTTCAGACTTTATATTTACTTTATATCATAAAGATAACTGAAACTAGATAATTCACGTTAGCTAGATAGTCTATATATATTAAGTGTTTGTATTCATCTATTAATTTAGGCGGTGAAATAACAGTTGATAATATTAAGAAAATTAAAATTCAAGGCAGAAGTAACTATAATTTAGATTTATTATTTGTCGCTGTATTTTTTAATAATAGCAATACCGTCATTCTATTTAGATATAAAACAAATTACTTACGACAAGCAATGAAGCTTAATATAAATGATGGCCCAAACAGCTCATTATTGCTAAAGAAGGCAAACAATATAAAATCAAACGTATTGTTCGTTTGTATTAAGTTTGGTAAAAGATGGCGTGTACACATTTTAAATATTATGAACCTCTGTCTAATTATATTAATTGCTCTAACTTAATTGTATCCTCAAACCTGAAAAACCGAATAAAAGTGCTTCCCTAATACAAGAACTGTAAAAAAAAATATTTTTTATTGGCCGTTGAGCTACAACATTGTAATTAAAAAATATGAAGTTGAAGTGAAAATGAATTTCTAAAGATAAAGCAATTTTGTGAACATTGTGTAACTGCATCATCTTAAAAATTGTAACGTATATAGCCAATTGTTTATTGTTATTTTGCAATAAATCCTTAGTGACGTGTAAACCTATTTTTTGTACTAAACAAACCAAAGATCTGATGCAATTCATCTTATCAAAGAAAAATGGGAAACCCTCCGTTTTTCTACACTCCACAAAAACAATTGTATTTTTTTTCCCCAAGTTGTACGCCGCTGATACTTATAGTCTTATTTATGTAGGAGCGTTGAGACGTGCAATATTCTACGAGAGCGCATTTCATTCCGCAGCGTAACCGCAATTAAAGTATCAAATCTTTTAATCTCTCTTTATAATTTATTTGACTTTGTTTGTTTCTGTGATGAGATGAGCGAGACTATAAGCCTTAAGTTTATTTATACACCATACCTATGCGTTTAGAAGAAATTGTAAACTGATTTTATAATGGCCAGTGAAGTAGAAGGAATTGTGCATTAAGAGTAAATGTCCTGGTTTTGCGGTATTTGACAACTTGACAAAGTATAAAACAGCTACTAAGAACTAATAACGATTTATACTTTTACTACATAGAAGAATTTTTATTAGAGGTCTCAACAAGACGAATTTTCATAAAAAGTTTATATTTTTCTAAATATTTTGTAGACTCCGCGCACTCCCACTCTTCAGTTATTGTAGGGGAAAGAAAAGCAATAGAATTAAGTTGGAAATTTAAAAGTACCTAGTTTTTTTATTGGTATCACTGTAGTGTTTTGTTGTCCCAGTTCTTATCAGAACTTTTGACATATCGTCACTCATATATGTTACTAGAATGAGGAGAAATTTTAGGGTAGTGGGAGGTGTGCCTGAGCATATTTGACCCGGTGTTTTCTTATCAGAAAAGGTCTATTGTAGGGGAAAGAAAGGCAATAGAATTAAGTTGGCAATTTTAAAGTAACTAGTTTTTTTATTGGTGTCACTGTTGCGTTTTATTGTCCCAGTTCTTGTTAGTACTTTTGACATATTGTCACTTTTATGAATTATTTTAGAATGAGGGGAAATTTTAGGGTAGTGGGAGGTGCGCCTGAGCATAGTCGACCCCGTGTTTTCTTATCAGGAAAGGTATATTCAGGTTTAAGTTATTATTATTTTAAATAAGTTTTATAGTAATACTTTAATTTAAAAGTAAAATATAGCGATGTAGAGACAACATAGTCAGACGTAATTATTGACACCTGTTTTTTAGGCAATTCTTATTACCCTGAAGTATTAATAATTGCATACATTTTGACTAGACAAAAAGAGGAGCAATAATCATAGTCACTCGTCAGTGGCGTGTATATCCGAAATTAGTACATAGAGTTTATTTTTGATTTGGAGTGAAGTATTATAATATTCGCACGTTTCTACATTTCTGAATATTGTCGCGTTACGTTACGTTACGTTATGAACATTGCCTTTTATGTTTTTACTTTTGCGTAATCGTAACGTATACTCATTCATCAACTTTCATACCAGTACCTTACACACTTGGTTTATAAATTTTGATTAGAAAGGATAGTATTTGTTTTTTAACATAATAAATTATGTTTATTAATTTATTTTTACCAGGAGGATATATTGTCGGGACACCCCCGTCCACTTTTATCACTTTGTTTTAAACTCCGCCCTACGCCTTCCCCTCGCTTTACACTACGCACACAGGAGAAACTGTTCGTTTAGGGTTTTTCACTCTTAATGAACGAAAAAATGAGACTATTTTCTCCCTTATAAAAAAATTGATATTGATTAAACTAAAGGGTTTATAGTAGATTCAATATAAGTTACAGCAACTATGGTTGATCGTTGGAATCCTCACTGGGAATTGCAGGCTCCAAAGACATGTCCTTGTTTGGGGAAGTGGAGGACCCAGACTGCCAGAAATCTGGAAGGGAGGAGGAAACTGCCCTCCACTATCTGTGCAACTGTGAGGTCTACCGGCATCTGAGGAAAGAAATCTTTGGTGTCGAACAGATGGAAACGGAAGATCTACACGTCCTCTCATGGAACGATATCCTAACCATCATAAGAAGGTCAAGGCGTTTCGAGGAGGGGCAAACGTGAGAAAGAAAGGAGGAAGATTGGGGATGGTAAAAAGGGCCTGAACAGGCCTACATGCTAGACATTAGCCTCTCCGCTTTGTTTCAATACCAAATACAAAATACTGAGAATAACAATTAATACTTATAATAAATATAGGAATGAATAAATGTCGCTGTAGATGGCACTCTCTGAGAATGAGAAGTATTTGAAATAATTATTTCTGATTTAGGTTACACTTTTTTTGTAGCCAAGAATAAAGAAAATTTTTATGTCAGGAAATACTTGACAAATATGATGCAAATCTCAACATTTTGACACTTTGATTCTATGTCGGTACTCCTCAACCAATTCGCTAGTTACAACTAATTCATTCCTCCACTCAAGGTCCGCATATTATAACAAATTCATCAGTTTGTAAATTAAAACCACTTTTTACGTAAAAATAAATATATTTATTAATAAATATTTCATGGATTGGCGTAAATAAAAAGTTTTAAGATGTGTATAGCAAATTAGACCTAGAAAGTATAGTGGAATAAAAAATTAAAAATAATATGAAGCCTATATTTTACAGTTCCAGGTAACTAACAATCACATTTAGTAAATTCAGATAAAATGTCAACATTTTATGGAGCTTAAAAAAATGTCTGATACTGAGAACGCAAAACCTTGATAATTTTTATGTTCCTGTCACGAAATGAAAATAATTTAAGTTTTTCTTTAAGTTGATAAAAATAAATAGATAAAGTAATTAAATGCAATTTCAAAGGTTAGTCTTAATATTTTGTGAATTTTATCCAATGGAATATAATGTACCTAATATTTTTTTGGACCTAATACTTTTTGAATGTTTTTCAACGAAATGTAAATGGCGGGTACATCTACGGAATAAAATTATTTGGCTTTCACTTTCACACTAATTCTATGATTAATCCAAAAAGTATATGTTTATGGCTCAAAGCATGACTGTTTATTTAATAATAATAAAATATTATTGGCGTCAAGAGTGACCACCGTAAGAAAATCAAAGGTATACACAATTGGAATTAGATAGTAAATACATTGTAATAGCAAAAAATGTAAATTTTATAAATATTTTGTGATAAGCACTTGGGCTTGGTTTTTTATCAAGAGCTTGTTGCGTTGTATCGTACATGCCTCATCCTATATTATTCTCAATGGAGAAACTTTTTCTTAATTTAGCATTAACGCTTAGAAAAACATAAACTGTGAAATAAAAGAGAGGACGATATTATCGGCAGTCAGAACAAAAAATTGAAAAAAAGTTCGTTCTAATCGTGGGGATTCCTACCGAACAGTTCATTTTCCTCAGCGACATTTATATCAGAATTAATTTAGGTTTTTTTTCTTTTAAAAAATTCCGGTTCCGAAAGATTAGAGTTTTGTTTGGTTGTTTAGATTTATTATAATTGGTTTTACCGCATTTTTGGATTAACGACCGTTATGACATCTATGAGTAAACGTTTAAGCACTAACATTTACTCGTGCTCAGGGTAAAATAACGAGCTATATTCTTTTTTTTATTTTGCCTTAGTTTTGGGGACGGTTGGATCTAACAGTAGAAACTTACTTACTTATAACTGAATTATAGCTAATGTGGCTTGTGAAATTTAATTTATTTTAATTTGGGAATTAACCCAAGATTCTTTATCACTTTAACTACATTGAAAAGGACAGTACCGGCTTACTATAGTAATTATTTGTGAAATTGTATTTCCGACGGATGAGCATTGAAGTAAAGTCAAAATTAACAATTTAAGTGATTTTTGGGGCATGGAACTGAAGTACCGTACTTTCCAGGGGTAGTCTAAGGATTCTTATATGAAAGCCTTATTTTTCTATTGAAATTGAAATTACTTCTTCGTGCCTCAAATCTAGGAAATTATGGTATTATTTAGTCAGTTTTATTGTAGTTGCAATTTTAAATCCAATTGTGAGGTAATATCATTAAAAACAAAGAACTATCGTATCATATTTTATTTGTTTTGTTTTTTTATTTTATTATCCGCCTTACTGTAATATGAACTTCTGTTTTTAATGCATTTATTATATAAGTCAATATATTTGTATTCCAAAAGGATTTGTAACCTTTAATGTATTTTACTTGTAGACTAAAGTACTAGTAGACCCGCGTTTGTAAGTAAGTCAAGGCGGTGGAGAAAACCTTTTTTTAAGTCTTTTCACTCCAAAATCTCCATGCCTTTTCAAAATGTCGTAAGTATCGTGCTATTTATTGATATCAACGGATTTTAGGTATTGCATTTCAGGCTGAAACATACGGGGCTATCTCAGAAAAGCATTTTGTTATATTGAAGATCGTAGGCCAGAGTTAATCTAAGCATTGCTGCTTCCGGAGGGCCGCGTCATTTTATGAGATATTTCTCAACGTTTCGTCCCCAGCCATTTCCACTTCAGATGTTTTTCGCCTCTGGCTACGTTCAGTAGTTGAGTTACTGTACACATCTTCCCTCCTGAAGAAGCCGCTTATAACCGACGCCAAACATTGAGAAATATCTTATAAAATGATGCGGTCCTTCGGAAGCAGTAATCCTCAGATTTTGTTATATAATCAAAGATTTATTTATTTATCTTATTAGGGCGTTTGGAGTAAAGTTGTATGACAATGTTGTCCACAGATTGATGGTCGTGGAGGGTATGTGAAGCAATTTGTACCAGGGCGGAAACCGCTCAGATCAAATGTGTGTATGTGTGCATAACTCTAACTATAGAGGGTTGCTTTAAACGATTTGTGGGAAAGGGATCATGTTTGTGATAATATAAATTTTATACACCGACCAGATACGTGCAGTTTTCTGGTACCCTCAATACATTGTATGTGGCAAATACTATTTCAACTTTATTTACACAAATTCTCGGCTTACTGCCAATACCAGCATTTCTTACAACTTCACTGGAATATTTTACTTTCCTTGTTGTTAAACTGACAGTTAAATTGATATGATTATTTGATGTACCTCATAATTTGAGTGCGAAGGCTTGCTTAGAATAATATTTTGAATAAGGTGTTGATATGATAAATTAATACCATTATCATTAGCATCGTTTATATCAAGAGATATTACGAACTGAAATAATAATTGAAACGAATTTTGCTTCTTTGTATCTATTTCAATATATTTTGTTAGGCGCGCATAACTAACACCAAGCAAGGGAAAATCGATTTTTTTCTAACCTCCGAAGTAAGCGGTATAATTTGAAGTATTTTAATATGAAAAGTATTCGTTTTTCAGAACTCAATGGTATGGAATTCGTAAAAAAGAAGAATGAGACGAAAATAAAAAGACATACCCAAGTATACATACAATTTAGATACAAATAAGAATAAACAGAAAAAGCTTTTAAATAAAATAGAGAATACCACTTTTGATGTATAGATTTAGAGGAAGATTTCGACAAAATACACACAATAAAAAACAGTCAATACCATTTTATATATGTAAAGAAATAACAAACAAACTACTTCAAAAGAAAACTTGAAACCGAGAAAATGCTTCAATCAACTAAAGAGCTAGTTTCATTATATTCTCCCTACAGAATGGGAAACTAGTTTAAGAAATTGTAGAAAGAATTTCAACAGCAGCAAAAATCTGGAAACTTTAATAAAATAGGAACATACAGGGAGCGGCATTAGTACGATAGATCCGTTATTAAAGGAGATATCAAAAAAAATTATTTACAAAAATTATAGGCAACTTCAAACTTCATATTTCATGTGCAGTTTGAATTTGCCTATAATTTTTGTATTTTAGTTTTTTTATCTTCAACGATTATGTTTACCTCATCTGCAATTATTATTAGTTGTACATCATCCAGAACTTTTTTTTTAATTTTTTTATACAAAACATTTACCAATTTCAATCGAACTCAACTGAAGGTATTCGAAAACCACCATTTTTCACCGAATTAATGCAAGATAAGATTTTTCACAATCTTCAATTAAAAATTGTCTATTTCCTGAATTCCTGAAGTATGTCCTATTGTACTTTGTGAAAGAATGTCTTGTAAAATGTACATAATCGGAAGTAGATTCAAGTAAAATAGGTTGACGTACAGAAGCTTCTAAGATCTTACTAGACCTTTAGCTGCTTCTGGATAATCTTTCCTGTTTTTTCTTTTGTTTTATTCCACTGTTTTAGCAAAAATGCACTGAAGATTGGATCCGGAAGAACATTTCGTACAAATGGATAAATGTCAGCCTTTACAAAATCGTTTTTAAATATGTTCTTATTAGTCACGTCAAATTTGTCATCTTCTAATAAAATTATTATAGAAAATGTTTGTTTAGGAGAGGAAAATCAACACGGACTATTAGAGCAACAAAGAAAAGAGAAATAGCAAATCCAAAAATAATATGGCAAAATGAAGTAAGAGAACTAACAGAACGAAGATTATTAACCATTGCACAGATTAATAAACTTTCACAAGAAAAAATTATATGATGAATAATGAGTCCTCGCCTGCCACCCGGTAGAGAAGTAGAAGAAATAAGTAAGTTTATACGAAAATTCGTACGATCTGAGTATTACTGCTTCCGGAGGACTGTCATTTTTTAATAATTTCTTCTTCTTTTTCTTCTTCTTCTACTTCTTCTTCTTCGTCATCTCTTATAAGTTGCTTTTTCGGGAACGAGATGTTCTCAAATATATTTTTTCTATTTTAAAACGTCAAGTCGAATTACCCTTTATAAATATAGTGGGAAGAAAAAACCTAGAATATTACGTATGCGTTGACACACCCTGTATATTCTTTTTAATCACAGTCTGAATTAATTACTATCTTTAGAGAATCTGTGACTAAATTTAAAGTAATGTGTCCTCAATCGCACCATATCCTATGATCGGAATAATTGATATAATAAATTTATTTTAACTGTCGTCTACCTGTAATTTTAACGAAAGATTTATGTTGGCATAAAACAATTCAACATTTAACACACAGGTTTTGTTATAGGTATTATACTTAATTTTATAAGAATACTGAGTAATTTGGAGTCTGGGAAGTAACTTTTTGTAAGTTTATGGCGTTCTTGTTGTTTCAAACTAAAACTGAGCGTGAGGTAATATTGTTTATTTTCCCAGAAGTTTGTTTGGAAACAGTAAAGTAGTCTATCACAATTTAGTGTTAAAATTTTCAGCTACCACAACACAATATTTACACGTTATTATACACAGAAAGGGATTGTATGATAAGCAGAAGCGTCCTGGTTTATAAATCAAAAGATATTAGATAAACTGAAATAAAATGAAAAATATGCAATAGATCTTGAATAAAATTAAGTCTTACGCATAAATTCAATAAAATATTACTAGAACTTATGCATTCTATATTAAAGAATAAAATATATACATTTATTGAATATAATTATTTAATGTGGAAACATACCTAGGGTATTTAAAAATTACATTTGTATGAAAATTAAGTTTAGATATTAAATAATAAATTATAATTTTGACTATCTCTCTTCCATTTTTAATACCGAATAGTCCGCATCGTTTACTGTTGAAAAACCGAAGTTTAGAATGTTCAGTGATTCTGTCAAATTTAATTGCGGTAAATTTAAATTTAGAATTAATTTGTGATTATAAATAAAATAAAGCTTATACAAAACAATTTTAAATTGATTTATAACACTCTAAACTCACCCTGGAATTTATTTATTTATTTATTTATGATTTGATGTTTCGGTTTTATTTTATTTTTGGCGCTTAATTCAAATTTTAATTTCCTTTAATAAAATGTAATAGTGACTACGAATATTTGTTCTCAAATAAAATACTAAAAAAACACATTATAATATATTTACCTTTTTGAAAATAAGCTGTTCTTTAAAATATATCCAAATTACATTTTACTTCAGAAAATTACAAAATAAAATTATGTTTTACATAAAACAGTAACATCAAACAAAGCTAGCCATTTTTTTATAATTTTCTTTGGGATACACTTATGAATTATATCGTTAATTCGGAGTTTAATTCACAATAAAAATATTAGTCATCTTCAATTATCTACAAAATATCTATATAGATAAACCAAGGTCAATATATTTGTCATCAAAGGGAAAAAATATATATCTAGGTAGATTACTAATTGGATAGAAAATCTTAATCAAGAAAATATAAATATAAAAACATTGCGGTAATATCATTGTTAACAGATATTTAAAATCTACTACAATTAATAAAAAGTAATGGTTGTTTAAATCAAAACAATTATCAGTTGTTCGATAATAATTGGACTTAGTTTATATAATCAATGACTCAGCAATTATAAAAATTGGGTTTTCATTAAGAAAATAAAAAAAAATATTGTATTTAAAATGCTAAATTAGTTACTTAGAAAATCTTTGGGTTTTTTGTACTTTAATTAAAAACAGACTATCAAAAATTGAGAAAATCTATTTTCTGCATTCAAACTAGCAAAAAAAATGCGTGAATCTAACTTGTCGAGAGTCAATTTAGATTGATTTCAATTAAAATTTGTATTTCATCCTTTCAATTTCTTTCAAATGTTTATTTATTGGTTTATAAGTACACCACTGTTTCTTGTATTGTTTACTTAAATCGTTTCTGTCGTTTCATACTTTACCGTACACAAGAGTAAAAGTACCATGTTAATAATAGTAGATAATATAAACTTAGTCCTCTGAGTCATTCTTTTTCCTAATTAGGAATCAGAAGTGAAATTTTCGACTGTTAAGATTTAGAACAGTGAAATGACATTAGTCATTTCAAAATTAAAATTAATTACGATATAAATTGAGCAGTCTAGGTTTTAAATTAGATATTAAAAAATATAACAAGTAAATTTAGAAATATGTAAAAACAATATAAATTTTGTAATAAAAATAACACACAATGGAAGTTTGGATCAGAATTATCTGGCCTCGTGCCAATTTAGTTGATTGTTGCAATAACTACAAATGGAAATATCGTTTTCTTCATAAAATATTTAGAAAAATCGATCTATTATCTTTTGCCTCTTGTTAATAACGACATGTATAATTAGTCTTCATAAAGGATTTTTTTTTCTGATTCAATTTCTTTAAGACTATTTTCTTTTATAACACATATATTTTCGGTTCTTCCCCCTTTTAGCAGTGCTAGAACTCGGATACTGGAATAGCCTTCATTCAGTTCGTCAGTTTAAACCGATTTAATGTTTTCTGGTGTCCCAAAATACAAAAAGTCACATGGGCTCAAGTCAGGTGAATAGGGATGCTGTAGAGCCACAGAAATGTGTTTACTGATTGGATTTACTGGTATTGCTTTGTGACAAGGCGTATTGACGTTCAATAATGTTTTTTAGTTTCTGAGACTTCTATTTGCAATTTTCTAAACTACATTCTACATTGCTTGAATTAAAAGTTTGTTTTTTAAAAAAATCAATATATATATATATATGGAAAACTTTTTTATTATAAATTTTAGGAAAAAAAGTTATTCTTTATAAAAAGTTCTGCATGGTCTAAAACCTGAAATACAACAATCGGATTTAAAATTTGTTGAGCCGTATACAAGGTTTGTCGAAAAATATAAATTTTGCTCAAGAGTAAAGTACCTTTAAATTTGACAATATCGAAAAATGTTACTAAAAAAAGTTGATCAGAATTAAAAATTACGTTTAAATATGCAAAGTACATCCATTTACATTAATAAAATTATTTTAAAAACGTATGTCTACAATAATGCAAATTTAACTGCAGTGCACTTATTAAACGTTTTAATTGCAAAATTATTAGAAAATATCGAAAAACTAAAAGATTATCATGTGTTTCGTAATCACAAGAGATAAATGTTCATTCAAAATAGAAATATTAGTAAAAAATAAAATAATCTGTAGTTTTAATTTAAATGGATGTACTTGCATATTTAAACGTAATTTTTTATTCTGATCAACTTTTTTTAGTAACATTTTTCGATATTGTCAAATTTAAAGATACTTTACTCTTGAGCAAAATTTATATTTTTCGACAAACCTTGTATACGGCTCAACAAATTTTAAATCCGATGGTTGTATTTCAGGTTTTAGACCATGCGGAACCTTTTATAAAGAATAACTTTTTTTCATAAAACTAATAATAAAAAAGTTTCCCATATGGTTCCAACTTAAGTAGACACACTGTATAAATCTAAGCATTTTTGTTCGAAAAACATTTTTTATGAATGAAGACCATTTTGGTAAATTTATCTTAACAAAATTTGAACAAAAATTTAGAAACCAAATATATGCACTAATTAACTTAATTTTAGTACTTAACTTGCGGTTACATATACTTCATCTTCGAATGATATGCAAATAAACGCTAGTCTGTAAGTAAGTAGCAGTGTGTTTATTGATTTATATTTGTTTAAATCGAAGGCAAGTTTAACAAACGAATTTCCTAACGTCTAAAAATATATCAACTGTAGGTAATATCCCTTTATTTGAATAGGCTCATGACTGTACATACGAGACCACACAACTAGAACTGTTTTTGAAGGATCCTTAAACAAGTTAAGTGGTTGGTTAAAGAACCTTTAAAGTAAACGTTTCGCGTGGTACGTGTCTCGTTAGCGCAATCTGAAAATATGATAACCACGCATTTAATTAGGTAAAGCCTCTTGGGCCTTAGCTTTGTCAACGGCGTTGTCATATCTCACAAAAACATCGTCTGTTTTTCTTAATAATATAGAAATTCTAGAAAAACTACATAACAAGAGAGTAAATCTAAAAGAAATAATACACTTATCTTAAAATTCCTCGATATTCTAAAATTCTTTAAATATCCTTGTGACGATTATTTCACCAGTTGGCATTGTTAGAAAATACTATAAGTAACTGACAGACTTAATTTTTGAACATAATTATTCAAACCATTAATATACTTCATTTTCTAAAACAATTGGTTAACATTATACAGGGTGGCCAAACGAAAACGAAACAGAGCCAAATATTAGCGCCTTATCGTTTGGTATTCACCAATGATTTCTTTGTACTGGAAGATTTGCAAAATATTTATGCAACTTTGGTCATTCTTGGACAATTACAATTCAGACTGTAGAAGAAGCCATTATTGACGAAATTGATTGAATACAAACAATTCAACTGTTTAATTAGTTTTAAAGTAGCAACAATTTTATTCTTACCACATTCACCGTGTTCAGTTTCTTTTGGTACGAGATTTTCTGTAGCGAGTGACGTTTTGCCAGTGATTTAAGAACGATATAAAGCAAAAACCACAATTTTTAAGTCACAGACGAAAGAGCAGTTAATCATTAATTTTCATAACAGTCACGTGTGGGCAGAAATCCGAATGGTATTCTAGAGCACCATTTCGAACATATTATTTAGTAATATGTAAAATTGGAATTGCAGGGGATCATTGGTGCTCATTTCCTACCTCAGCATGGAAAAGTTTACATTATTTCCTAGAAAATGATTTCCCTGAACAACTCGAAGGTATTTCACTCAATACTGTGTGGGTCTTGGATGTTGGTTCTACAATACAGTTTAGTTTGATTGCTTGGTAACAATTAGATGCTACGAATTCCAATCTTTAGATTTAGATAATACTGGTCTCCTCGATGTGCTAATTTGAATCTATGGGATTTGTGTATTTAGGTTTATCTTAAGTCCTTAGTGTAAAATGTTTGTTGTTTACATCTCTATTTTTTTGCATTTTCATTTATGTCATTTCATTTAATAAACAATCAAAGCAATGTTTTTTGTTTTTTCTTTAAGAACTATTAGTTCCAAGGGAGAAAGCAACAGACGAAAACAAATATTTTTAGTTTACAAAATTCAATCGTAAAGGTCTGATATAAAATAAAATAAAGGTTGTTAATTTCACCCCCTTATAACAAAATGATAATACTGAAAAAAGTGCCGTATTTACCTATTTCAGTGTATCTAATCTTCAACATTTCAAGCTTCTACATTATCTCGAATTTGAGAAAAACCTTAATTATACTTCCGTCCTTTCGGGGATGCTTTTTCCTCTTTATTTTTTTCGTAGTTGCGTTTATTTTTTTATATGCGGCAACGTTACACTATTAATTTCGGTGGTGGGTGGTAAGTAATTTAAATTTTAGAGTGACAGGGCTACGGGATCCGCGTGGGCGGATAATTGGAAGATCAGTGCAAAGATAACTCCGATGAAACGATGTGTTTAGACGGAACGTGTCTTCCCGTAAGGCTTATCAAAATAGGTCTTTCAAATCGGAATTGTAAACTATAGTCAATATTAAAAATGATCGTTAAAAAGTATTCTAGCAAATACAATATTAGGGGTCACTTTGTAAAAGAAAATATACTTTGACAAATAAAAAATAGGTCACTTCTAAATCATGTAATGTACTGTATACAGAGTGAGTTATAACTATTGGGACATAGGATAAGGTTATTTGGACCAAAATATGATGATTGGACCAAATATGTCATAATAAAATGTTGCTGAGGCAAAAGATAAAATTTAAATATTTTTCGTTATTTGAACATGAAATTTAATTACATTTTTCTTAATCTGTAAAGCTTCTTTCTGTCTTTAGAATAGTATTGTCAGATACCGAAACCTAGGTAGATTTAAGTATATGAAAACGCTTTGGAAGACTAAGGAAATTCAAGTTAAGTATTATTTATCTTTCCATATTTATTATGAATAATTTCCATAAAGTAAGAGTTGATTCTATTTTTTTAGAATTCTAATAATTGATGACTGAGTTTAATCCTACTCCTACTGACAGATGACGTGAATTTATTTCATCTACTCAAATGAAAATTTCATGTTATTTGTTTCGGTCGACCTACCTGATTTTTAATACAAAACGACCCTGTTTCACCCAAACCACAATATAGGTTTCTAAAATTTTTGATACAACAATCCATAACTTCTGGCTGCAGATCGAACGCAATAATTTTGTTGTTCTTACACACAAATTATATCTGGCATTTCTTCATTAGTTAAATAGTTATGACGAGGCATTCATATTAAATATATTTTTTGGTTGTATGTATGTACATAATTGTTTTGAGAAAAAATGTACTTTATAAACGTTTTTGTTATACACTGGTATTTCCAAACAGGTCAATGTTCGAAAATTTTATTTTTATTTGTGAGTCTAATTAATACACCAACAAATCATTTTGCATGATAACCTCGGGCATTATTCAACAATTCCCTGTATCATATTTTTCCCGATATATGTAAAATAGCGTAAAATTGGTAATCTCGGCCACTATACTTAAGGCATTAAGTGAAATTAGTGAAGTAGATGTAAATTTATTTATAATGACGTAATTTTTTTATCAATAAATAAATAAATTTATGTTGCGGAAAGACGACCACACATCATAAACATATTAAAATAATATTTATCTTTTCGAGTTAATTTAGCTATTAATTAGATTGATTTTAAATTGGACAGTGGATATGAATTGACTCGAATCTATAATCGAACAGTGAACTTTTGAATTTTATCAACACTTCTTTGAATAAGAAAAGAAGTACTTAGCGACACTTGATTTATTTTACTGACGCATCTGATTTTTTAAACTAAAAATCAATTTTAAAGGTCACAGATCCATTTTAAATTGATAAATAAACGTTTGTAATTATTTATTTTTCAAAATATCCTGTTTTATATACAGTGTGGGCTACTCAAAACAGTCCACCCTGATTTTTGGCAGTACTCATTAGGTTTTAAGAAAATGCTGAGACCCGTCGATTTTTATTCCGAAGGGGACACATTTTCAAGATACAGATTTCTGTCATAAGTCAACCCCCTCCCTTTCATGTCTCTAACTCCTTAATGTTATGACTTTTCTTTTGATATTAAAAAAGTCTTAGTTTAAATATGGAACCTTATGGTAAATGACACCTCGTTTGAAAGGCACTGAAAATACCTGTTCAGTCATATTAATTTTGTTTGGATTTAGGCTGATTTATATTAAATATTTGTTTGGGAAATGTCAAATGAAAAAATATGTTTTAAATAGGTTGTAAATTTAAAATATTTTAAAGAATATTGACAAGCTGTTTTCACTTTTAAGACTTTGCATAGACTACGTCATAATATACAGAAATTTGGTCCGCTAGATTTAATTTGATGAAACATATTAATGATATGCATAATAAACGCTAACCTGAAAATGTTTGTCAACAATAAGTGAAAGGTGAAAAATGCTTCTTGTGAATTGTGTTTTAACTAGCCAAAAAAATAAATAAAAAATAAATAACATAAAGTATTAATAATTTTATTTATATTAATAATTAGGTTCATCACACCTCCTGTGACTCCAAATAATAGTACAATTTAAAAAAATAAAATTAAAAATTAACAAAAAAAGATATACAAAGCGGAAAATGAAATGAACAAAGAGAAATAAAAGCAAAGCGGTTGAAATAGAGAAAAGAAGTTAAAAAAATTATTCCAAGACTACCAAAAAGGATTCAATGGAACTAAGAAGTAAATGATCGAGAAAGATTCAAAATCTATAAAATTTCCATATGGTACTCAAAAACATTTTAGCAATAAAAATACCATTAAAAGACAAATAATTCACCCCTTTAAACTGCCAAAAAATATGCTTTTCTATATTTATGAAGGATTCCTAGACGATAATGATGATGACCCTAAAGATAGTGTTAAAAAGAGGAGAAGTAAAAAATTTCCCTTATAATAAAATGTTGGCTTTTTTATTAACCTGTTAGATACTTTTTTATTGTTCATTCCGGTTGTAGCCATCTCAATGTTTTGTACGCTATTAAACCAAATTTTTTGTACAGTTCTTGTAATTTATCATTTTTCTCCTTTCTCATTGTTTCACATTGGTAACATGAATACTTCGATTTATATCTCATCTCATAAATAAAATAATAAATATGGTTACGGTTAAATCAAGCGACAGTTCTTATCTATATTTACCTGTAGGAAAAACTTATGGTCTTTTCTTATCGTAGTTTAGATTTATTAAATGACCGTATTTTCTAAATGAGGTCATTGGTTTTGTATTGGCTATTCATAGTCATCATCTTTTATTGTGTATATATTTTGTCTGGCGTAGTTCAGTATTCGCATCCGCAGGGACGTGGATATTGTTCAGGGCAGAACTGGCAAGAAATGTGTAAAAAGTCATTTTTCTATTTATCAATAATAATAGACAATAACAGGCAATATTTAGTTTCAATTAAAAATATATCGGTAAAAATTAAGAAAACAGAAGTGTAAAAGCATATTCTTTTATCATTTTTGTCTAATTTTAATTATCATGGATTACGGGAAGACTGGATATCGGCAGGACGGTAAATATATTTGATACACTTTAACCTTTATTATTTAACTGGAAAATTAAGAGAATCCCAATAATGTTTTGCTTAAAAATTATAGTTCTTATAGATAAAAAATCCATTCCCGGGGAATGTACATAAGATATGTTTTTATTTCTTGAATATTTACGACAGATTTCTTTCTCCAAGATTCCTATTTAAAATATAATTTGTACAGGATGTATAAGTACATTTCTGAACCAAAGAATTATATGTTATATAACAAGGGACTGAAATTATTCATTTAATATCGCGACGAAAAATTCCGTCAAGAATATCTGAAATCGCGAGTTCAGGGTACGCAGGAACCGAAACAAAATTAATTGGTGACATTGGTCATTCGAGTGAAATTCTTTGAGCTGTTCACTTCGTAATATCGAGGGTTGAAAGTGACGAGAGGTAGTGCAATGTTGCCGGATTGACAATGACACCAAAAGAGAAAAATAAAACTTTAGAGCTCAAGTTCGAGAAATTATATATACAATTTGGAAATTTTCCCAGGAAGAAGCAGAAAATGGGATATTGACCATAGATTTACAAAATGTACAAGAGCGAGTTGCTGCTTTAACAGATAAATATGATAAATAGTAATAATATTTACGTTTCTGTTAATGATTTTAGAAGAGATTTTGTTATTCTAACCGAGTTACAGACTATATTTTCCTCACGACCACAAATTTACAGATTTTTCATTCATTAGTTTATTTAAATTAAAATTTGTTATTACGGCGCATCCATTTACATCTTCCATTGACAGTTTTAACATCCATCGATATTGCTTGAAAATGGATTATTACATCGTCGCCATTTGCATCTGAGCATCTCGCATTGACAGTTTTGACATTTTACAAGATATGGCAACATATATTAATAAATCAATCTGGTCCTACAAATTCTTCGGCTGTTTCTAATTTGTAGTATCCCCCTTTCTTTAAGTGTTTCTCGCGGTTTCAGATATTCTTGAGTGCATAGAATTTATAAAGAGTACATTCGAATTGTACAGTTACAATTATTTTGATTTCAGTTATTTTCCTGGTGACTAATATTTTTTTAAAGGTAAATATTTCGAAATTATATAGGGAAGTTTCGCAAGACAACATTTTATTTCATTAAAAAGTTGTGATCATTTAAGTTGTTTTGTTAAAGGAAGTTGTAAATTTTCTTCTAAATAACTTAGTTAATCCTCCAAGAATGTTACAATATTTTACATCTTCATCACAAAAATAATAGGAATCCAGTTTTATATTAGGTTTTTACGATTTTGCAACTATGAACCACATATTAATAATAAATAATAGTTTGATTATATAACTTTAATCGTTTAATTGTTTTTCATGGAAGATATAACCTTATTACATTTATTTTTTATTTTTTTTTGTTCTAATTTTAAACACAATAAAAACCTTTAAATATGTATTTTTATGAGAACCATTATTTCATTACTATAATATTTTACTTAATAAATTCGGATATACTCCTATTTAATTTTCTTCGGAACATTAATGTTAAGGATTAAATGTGAACAATAGGTAATGAAGGTTGGAGTTTTAATGATTTTTCTGGTAAATGACATAGAAACTTAAATTTCCCATCCTAATCTAATTAACATTTTAACGAATTCCAGATATTTTAGGTTAAGTGTGGTACGTTAAAATTAGAACACATTTAGGGTATTATATTTATATTTAAAATAAAACTAAAATATTCAGATTCATAATTCATTAATGTCAAGCTCGTTTTTTGTCTTTGTGAAGATATATGTCCTTTTTCGTATAGGTTTTGTACAATAATTTCTCTTGATACTGTAAAGGATAACGAAGAAAAACTTTTTTGTGGTTTTCAAATTACAAAGTGAAAAAAAAATTAGAGCCATGAGCCAATGTCGCGCCACTGGAAAAGGTAAAAGCAAAACGTATATTTGTTCCCTTGTGATTTTTGGAAATAAACGATGAAGGGATCATAGTTAACCCACACAAATAAATGTCATATTAAAAGGGGGAGAGCTCTGCACGTGACTTTGTCTAATTGTTTGGAACTATTTAAGTAATTGCCCTAATAGTGAAACTGGGGAAGGGATCATGTTTCGAGTGACAAAATCTTACATAATCGACCATAATTTAGCAATACCGCAATTCTATTTTTTATTTAAAAGAATAATCTGGATGATGCTACAAAATACCAGGAAATTGATTTCTAACGATCTGGTATTAAAAACTTGCAAACCAGGATCACTATATAATTGATTAATAATAAAAGCTTGTTAAAAAAGTATTTGTTTGAATTTGGTGTAAAAGAATATTACTTTCTCCGCGACCGTTATTAGATTGAATAGAACGTAAACATTCTCACTCTTGTGATAGAATATTTATTCTGAAACACTTTTAATTAGTTTTAATTGAAATAAATTAATGAGTGAAAAATGGAGTGAGTTTCTGGTCGTGGAGAAAATATAGTCTGTAACTCATTTAGAATAACAAAATTCGATACTCGTTGTTTCGGAATGTTCCACTCGTATAGAATTTTTGCATTCTAATAGCGGTTACAGAATATACTATGCCATTCCCCCTAGTACCAATTAACTAATACCAGGGTCGTTGTCTATTTTTTGTCTGGTGCAGCTTAACTATTAGTGAATTTTTATTTTACATAACTATACCCTTAGAGGCATTTTCTGAATCCTCCTCAGCAATTTATTTCTTAACACGGTATTAATCGTCAAAAGATAGAACGCCTTTTTCTCGGCAAAATGTAAAATCCATGTTCATTATTCTTGAATCGGTGAAATAATACGCTAATATATTCGTGATCTGCCCTGCAGATCACGAACCGCTCGAGATTTTCCACGGCTTTTGCCTTTTAGTTTTGCCATTTCATTACCATAATGAGTACGCGGTTTTGCAAGAAAATCAAAATCAACAACCGAGCAACGAGTAATTATTTCTGAAATCGATTTACCATTTTTCACAATATTCAATTTGCCAAATTGTTTACTCGATTTAGTCTCCGTTTCAAAATTATTACATAATTGGGAAAGTTATTGCCTTAAATCGAAATGAGTATAAGGTATATATATTTTATGTAAGTACACAACGTAAAATTATACCAAAGGGACGCCGGGAAACGGTAACAAAACCTACACAAAACACGAATGCTAGTAACCCCAGAGGTTGAAGCCACAGACAAAGAATAAAAAAATAAACAGTAGAATAAAAAATTGAAAAGCAGTTTCGTTCAAAAAATGTTTAATCAAAAAAATGTTGTCATTAATGCACATTTAAGCATTGTTAGAAAATTACGATTGAGGGTATAATGTACAAAACATGATGCTAATCAATTCTAGGTAAAAGGGCGAGTTAATACATTAATAATTCATTTGTAGTACAACAAAATACATTTTTCATGTTTACTTGGCACGATCATTTTTTTCTTGCTTTGTGTGCGGCATCAACCTCTAATGTCTTCTGATGGTAAGGAAATAAAAAGTGATTATGAGGTTACTCTTTTAAAAACCATTTATATTTTCTATCTAAAGTGGTATGTAGAATTTTCATTTGTTTATTTTCTCAGAGATTAGAGACAGACATACCAGAATGTTGTATTTGTATTATGAATTAGTTTTAGTCCGTATGAGTAGGTATACAGAGTGGGCCACAGAAAATAATCTAAGCCGATATTTGGCAGTATTCATTAGATTTTAAGGAAATGCTGAAACACGTCGATTTTTGTTCTAAGGGGGACACATTTTTACGATACAAACATCTGCCATTTGTCAACCCCCTCCCTTCCACTTCCCCAACCCCTTAATTTTAAATAGGGAATATACCATGTGTGGCACATTATTAGAAAGACATTTACGTGGAGTATTCAAGCATATGATCATCCACGATTTTTTTTCGTGATTTATACCGTTTTTGCAAAAAAGAGTCTTAAATAATTTCAAAAAATTCAAAATATTCATATTCAAAAAATACCTAAATTAACTAACAGCAATGTTAAACAAACTGTCTTAGTATCAAATTACTAATTTTTTGCAAAATTTGTTTTAATTTATTTTGATGTGAAAGAAACAATTAAAAGATTAGCAAAACATAGGCGTTGCGTTTCATTTTTAAGAGGTGTTGCACTTTAAATTATTTAAGACTTTTTTTTGCAAAAACGGTATAAATATCGGGGTGGACTGTTTTCTGTGGCCCACTCTGTATATGGTACAAACAACAAAAACATATTAAACGAAGCTAGAAATATCACACCTTTCAAATTATTTTCGGAGTAAACTAAAGTAGGGCAGGTATAAAGAAGATACCTTTGTAACTATTGTGTTACGATTTTCTAGTTATAATTCATAAATGGTATTGGTGGCATAAACAAATTAGAACCAAACAAAACATATTTATCAAAGGAATTCTGTTTTTCTCAAAAAAATCCTCTATTTTAAAAAATATAACTTTACTGTTTCTGCACTTTCGACATGCATAGTATAAATTACAAAGATGAGAGAAGTCCAGATTTGTTGAAATATTATTAATTAATTATACCATTTTGAAGGAAAGAATTATAGTACTTCTTAACTAGGTAAAAAGTACATTCCATTGAAGTTTTAAATGTGTTAGTTAATTTTTTTTCATCTAAAATTTTGTATACCTCTAAGACCAATGTGGCCGAATCTAATAGGCGGCATTTTTGACAGATTTTGGATGATAAACACTATAATAGGACCACTAACAGGTACATCTTTATAGTTCAGAAAAAAGTAACATTCCTTCGAAATAGGGTAATAGAATACAAAAGAATTCAAACTATGCACCCGGAGTTACACAAAAAATAATTAAGTCTCTTAGACGCTTTTTTAAAGATTTTAAAACGATAAAAGATTTAATCTTAGAAAGAATGTGTTACACCGAATTTTAATAATCCCGAGATATCTCTGAAGTGTTTTGTATTATTATTTTTCTTTAAAAGGGTGAAGTTATTCTCAAATAATATATTTACGTAGACAGCTGCTGAGTGGTGAACATTTAGAATACTTATTGCTCCCAAAAAATATTAATTTATTTTTTGTAATTTATTCACAATGAAATAAACTTTAAATGCAATAAATTTTTTATTCTTTTTCTGGTAATGATTCAAAAACAGTTGCTTAAGGCTTATATGGGGTGAATCATTAGAGGCGGCGACAACAGGGCATATCTCAGTTATTATTAAAAGTAGAAATATTTTTTCAAAGTGTTTTAAATATTCACACAGGAGTGACACAGAACCTTGTGATGGTTAATTACTTTTTTAATTTGCAGAACCCATATTTTTATATTTTTAAGTTGAACCTAAATAACCGAGTTGAAAAAAGTGTAAGAGTTGAGGTCTATAGTTCATAGATATAGAGTGGGGGATTTTTGACATGAGTTATAAAAATTGTTACAGGTTTTTAGTATTAAATCAACAGATATTATAAAAGGCTGCAAATTACAATTAAAAAAATTAATTATCAATATTATCATTCTAATAAAAATTTAACAAACATAGGCGTTACATTTAATTTTTTAGAGGTGGATTGTTTTGAGTAAACCACTCTGTATATACTTATACGAATAGACTTAATTTATTTGAACGAAAATGAATTTCGTGCTCAATATTTTTATTATTTTAGCGTAATTACTATAAAATTATGTGTTGGTTTTAACCTCCAAATATTATGCTACCGAATATGATTTTTAATACTTTTTTTTTTCTAAAACGAAATTTTGAGCAAAAGTTACCGGTTTTTGTTAATAACTTACATTTAAGTAAACATTTTACCTACTGACTTTGTCTCCCCTCCCAACCACTCCAATTTCCTGTATCTAATGTATAACGATCAAATTCCCTCGTTCTTGTCATATATTTATAGACAAACATCTGAATTTCGAAGCTTTAATGAATATGGCTAATTTTATCTCTGTATTTAATCTCATCTCATAAAATTGTATCCCATTTGTGAAAATTTATAGCCTGTTAAAAAATTAAAAGCCAAATAGGAGAAGTATGCGAAGCAAACACGTTTAGCCCATTTAAATAACACAAAAAGAAAAACTGTAAACATCGGTATTTGTACCTTAGTTCTACGGTTACTCGTATTTATTTATAACCACGGTGAATAAAAATTTTTTATACTCTTGCAAAAAATCCGATTTATCACTTTTTCAAGTGTAATTACTTTATCGTATAAATATATTAACAATATCTAATCAGTATTAAATCTTTTATTGATGGATGTTGCTTAGTGAATACGATTAATATAAACTGATGATGTTGATATTACACATTATATTGCCAGACACGTCTTTTGCTTCTTTAGTTTTATTTTAGTCTGCTTAGCGCTGTTTGGTGTGAGTTCAGACATTTTTCCCGACATAGAATGTATTTGGGGTTAATATATACTTTTCATGTTATTTTTTTATTCTACTCAGTTTTGACGATAATATTCTTTTCTAAAAACAATATTCTATAAATACGGACTAGAAATAGAGACGGTATTCCAGTTAGCGTACGAAAATGTACAAAAAGAAGTGTTTAAAACCAAAAAGGAGGAAGACTACTAAATCTAATTAGGACACTATTGAACAAAAATGAAACAGCATTTCTCTTATTTCAATCACAAAAAAAGAAAATTGGAGTAGAAGGACCGACAATGAGATTTTCGCGAAATATCTAAGAAATAACAAAAACGAAAATACTAAGGAACACGAATGGTGATTTTCCAAATGTGTTTAATAAAATAAATTGCTTCAGGTCGCGGTGTGTAATCTAAGGTCCTTAAGGAATAAGAAATAAAATCCTGGACTGTCATTCAATAAAATTAAAGGTAAGAAACCAAAAATTAATTACAATATTAAAAATAAATAAATGTTAAACTTAACAATCAATTAGACATTTAATATTTAATAGTTAAAACACATCTTGTTAATACAAAACTGAAAGGAAACAAACTCGAAAATATTTTCATTAATATAATTTATTTATTTAGTTACATACTTCGTGCTTGTTAACCATAAGCAAGTATTAAAAAAACTGATGATAAATACATCTGGGATAAAACTCAATATTTAATAATAATTTTATTTATTGTGTTAATTTGCCACGAAAAATTATTTAAAGGTAAATGTACATATTGAAATAAAAAAATCCTTATGACGGCCATTGGAGACATAAAAGAATTATGATTTATTTTTAGACGTCTTGGTCAATTGTAATTTCCTCAATAAATGCGAAAAATAGACAAATGAAATTGATTGATTTGCGACTAAATTAAAATTAATGACGTTAAGTCCATATTGATAATAGAAAACAAATTATTACTGTCTATCAAATCATTTATCTAATTTAAGCATTTTTACCATTATTCTTAGTTACGTAGATAGTAAATTTCTAAAATCTGAAAGTTGTAATTAAAAAGTCTTTCCAAGAATACAGGATTTCATTTTCGTGTAAGCCTTTTCAATAGAACAAAAAGGCGTAGTCACAATGTTCAACTCGCATTATCCTTTCGAAATTAATGTTCTTTAAGCCGCAGAATGTGCCCATCGGCTTTACTCTCTTTTAAGCTCAAGGTTATTTATATTTAAGGCCTCCGTATCCGTACTGAAGCAATTTTTCAATTTATCTGCGTACCGCATAAATTTTCTAATTAGATTACAGACGAAAAAATCGTAATTGACCGAAACGATGTTCCCACCACGATATATCCCTACTTCAAGATATTAATAATATGTTCTCTTTCTTCCTTTATCACTCGTATGGATTCTTGTGTGTCCTTATATGTTCAGGCCAAATCTGTATATTAGCAATATTTTGAAATTTTATATATAAATCTTACATCTTTTTTGTATATATTTCCATTACAATATATTCAAAGACACTTTCAAAATATACCTTAAATACAAATACATATCTTAACAAGAAATTTCATATTTTCGTTTTAATTTATAGGGTCCCGAACATTTACTTAAATCTGTAGTTACAAAATAAATATTAATTTTATTAAACAATATCACATATTGCTCTGTAATAACCATAATTTATCCGAAAAAAATTACAAACAATAATCAAGTTTATATTTGGGTCTACAGGGCTAGTCCATTTTGTACCCGGTTTGTGTATACTTGTAGTTGAAATTTCTGGTGAAATATTGATTTTCCGGCAGTTTACTGGTATTTAGGTTATAGAGAACGGATCCCTTTTCATACTCGATCTCGGTTTAGGATTTTTGCTTCCCTAAAACAATTACTGGCCCGGGTTGACTCTAATTGCCAAGAGTTTTCCGGAAGTCTGGACCAAATCACGGAATGTAAACCGCCGGAAAAGATATTTCTGTGCCCTTCGTGATTTGCCATATAGAACAGATTTTTTAAATATATTTCAAACAATTTCATATACGAAAAAGTGCGGAAAAATGTAGCTTAAGATTATTTTAACAGTAATAATACATCCTCTGTATTCTAATTATATATATATATATATATATATATATATATCGATAAAATATCAAGATTTATTAATAAATATGAAATAAATAAAGATATAAACAAATCTGCCTTAAATGTATGACATTGGGATTAAGTAAAGTATCAATAATGTCATATTAGTTCAGTAAAAAGTTCTTTACAAAAAATTTAGTTGCCTATTTAATAGAAAATAATTTTTTTTGCCCTAATTTTTTGTATAAAACATGTTATTATTTTAAATAATTACATCAGACAATTCTCTACAATTTCTATACACTTTATTATTAAATTTGGAATATATAATTTTCCAGTTATATTTTAAATTGACTAAGAATTCTTTTATCCAAAACATTCTTTGCAACATAGATTCACGTAAAATGTTTAATCTATAAACATTTTATTATGCTCTACTTAATATTTAAATTCTAAATTTGAATAAACACTAATTATTGAAATTAGCTAATATCCCATAGGTTATCATTTTATATATTGAATCCACCAAGGTTTCGCTATTTTTATCTCTAGCATTTTCGAGATTTGACATAAGACTGACAGATTTTTTCAACCAACCATTATTAAGCAACATGTACAACAATATTCTTTATTTCCTAAAAATAATGTTGGTTATTAAATATTTACTCATTTATGTATTGTACAATTATCTTAGATAACCTTTTGGAACTAAATTCCTACAGAATAATAAACAAAAATATTTTTAGGAGAAGAAGAATATTGCAGTACATATTCTTAGGTGGCGTATTGTTTATTTTTAGATTTTTACTACTCACAGTTGCTTCTTTAATAGATGATCATATCATAATGTCTTCTACAGCTTTTGTCTGTCCAAAGAGGAATATTGGATGGACCAAAAGGACCAAACGATTAGATGAAATATTGGATAATAGATTGACTAGAAAACAACAAGGCACTGTGATAGTCAAATTGAAACAACCAAGATCTCGGATGAACTATCCCATAGGAAGAAGAAGCCATTTGATGCTGAAGACGAAAGCACTGCTGATCTGATACATAATAATTTGGATTACGACAGACCAACCGGATGAAACTACAGAAACAACAGGACACCTTACTAAGACATGCAGTTAATATACATGGTACAACTAAATATTCAAACAAGTAGATACCACCAACAGAACTAAAAGCTACCAGAAGAACTAAGAAATCATTATAGCGAAGCCATATCATAATAATAGCTACAAGACGACACGAACCAGAAGAAGAATTAGGATTTGGAACGGGATCAAAAAGCTCATAGGAAGACCAAAAAACTTATAGACGGACCAACAAGGGCAAGAAATGAAGACCATAATACGAAGAGCAAGCAGAAGAAAACAAAACCAGAGGGAGAACGGTTCAACGGCTTTTATTACATAACAAAATATGATAAATGTCGAAGCTGGAAAACTCAGGCCAAATGTCAGCGAGTGTGCGTGAAATATCTCATAAGAATTTTGTGAAAGTTTCAGTGAGATGCTGGTGGGACTGTTTTAACACTGTAGATATCTTGTTAACAATAGACTATTAATGTTCCATAACCTTACTCAAAAGGAATTTTGTGGTAATTCAGTATTTCGAATTTTGTTATTAAATGTATTCAAAAACACTAATTTACAAATGACGAATTTTCAAAAATGTCTGTTACCGATATGATATATTTTTGTATATATATATACCATCAAAAATGGAAAAAATATAGGATGCATCGTTTAAAACAATCAATAATGTCATTTCCAAAAAAGTGATAGATGTGATACAAGCTACAATGCGTAAGTATACATTGTATAACTTTATTTATTCTTCACAGGGTATCTGAAAATACCTCTGAAAATTTAATAAAACTATTTATGTCGGCTGGCAGCAACAAGATAAGGCAAAGCTCGCAAGAATTTCAATACATACATACTTGCTGCTTGTTTTTTTCGAAAATACGTACACGAGCAGGTTTAAATATCTCTAGTTTTATCTACCTTGTCACATCAGACGGTAACTCCTTCACAAAGTATACACGGTTTACGTTTATTAAAGCACATATTTGCGATCTAACATAAATCTCAGGAGAACATCCGGTCTTATTGGTTTTGTACATTTTCCTGGCGGGACGTATTGGAGTGTGGATGTGTTTTAAATTATATTTTAATGCTCGTGGGGGTATAATAAACTTTATTTGCAGGAAAAATTCCTGGATTTTGTCTTGACAAACGGCACATCTAGCAACATTGTAAATGTCATATCCCAAATATTGTAGAATTCGTATTAGCAATTTACGAGATAATTGACCGTTTTCTGACTTTTGATCCACTCTGTATAGCATCACTAATAATTAGTGACATTTTTGCTTGGATCTGTATTTTTTTCTCATTTATATTTTACGTTCTGTCATTTATTGAGAAATTGATGAACATGGTCTAAATTCACTTCTTTTTTTTAAATGATTGACACATTTAACTCTAAACCTTGCTAAATGTCCTTACTAAAAGTAATCCAGCACGCCCTTGGAATAGTCATAGTTATATCACTCACGGCTAATATGTCTTTGATTATATGATTGCATTTGCAGAGAGCGATACGTGTGCATATCGTGCTTACTCAATTTAAACCTATTTCAAGTAAACTCATAATTAAGAACATAAATTTGCGTTATATTTTATGAAAATGGAAAATACAACAGACAGTAGATAAGTTCTCTTTTTTCGTATGAGATTGGCTTCAAGCTGAGATTTGTTTGTCAAGAATTTTAATCGAATATTAAGGGGAAATGTGATTTTAAAATCCTGATAATATGGCAAATAAATAAAAAAATTCAGTGTCTGTTGGCATCTCATAATAGCAACATTACAATGACATCATAAGAATATTCCTGGGGATATTCATATTTAATGGCATTCTTTTGATTTATTTAAATTAAAAAAAAAAAAGAAAAACATCAAAATAATATTTTAACTATTAGATTACAATATAAGGATCAAAAAAATAAATAAAACTAATTTAAAAAAAAGTTTCAACTAACCTCCAATAAGGAAGGAAAGTGAATACTTTAAGTAAAGGCTAGAGGATTACAAAAACTAACTTTTTTATATTTTTTAACAAAAAACATTACGTCGTTTACAGTCCTACATACGGCGGGCACTATAAAGAGCATAAATTAATAATAATAAATCTGTAACCTGTTCTTGGAAAAGACTTATTGATACTTAACTTGTCAACTCACATGTTACATACTTAATCTTCTGATAAATATCTTTGTAAAAGCCATACACCCATTTATTAACTTTATGTCCACTAAAAAATAAAAAGTACTTATTGGCTATCGATTTTATTGTTATTTTTATTGAAACTGACTTTAGATATAAAATTCTGGTTAAAATTAATTATTCAACTTTTTAATCAATAAAACATTTAGGCTTGATCAAAATGCATATTGTATTTAGTTGTAAGTGGACTAAAAATATCTTATAGATGTAAAATGTAGAATGTATTTATTTGGGGATTTTAGAGACAGAAAATCAGTATTTTGTATAAAATATAATATATTAAGTAATTTTAAATAAAACAAAATGAAGTTAGTGCCAAATGTATATGAATAAAAAATAAATAGATCTCAGGGTGAGTTCATGAAAGTAAGCACAACATTGAATTTTATATTCAAAATATCTTACGATTATTTTTATATAAATGGTTTTAAATGGATTACAATTAAATTGCATTAATTTTTGAATTTTCCCAAATTCTCGTAAATTTATAATTTAACTTTAAATCTACTAGATTTGTTAATTTAATACTCCACCTTCTTGAGAAATATTTTATTTTATCGTATATGATACGAAATTTCCTTATATCTACATTTTTTAAGACGCAATATGAAGATGCACACATTTAATAAAAACAGGATTGTAAATAATATATAAGGGCACTTAGTTGTTTTTTGTCACTTATTCTAACCCCTGGGGTAAAAGTAGTCGTATCGAAGGGTGCGAGCTTAATTCGCAGCTATTAGAAATAATTTCTCGTGACATTCAACGCTCGTATGCGCAGTAGCAAGTCGTAAGCGTCTCAACAAATGCAACAAAGTGCAACAAATTTTCAGATTAATTTCTTATTCGCTCGCCCTCATTCTCTTGTGTACTACTGAATCGTTGAAATTCATTGTTATTTTAACATTTTTAAAAATCTGTTCTTTTGGGAACTGACAATTCAGTAGTCAAAAATGGAGTTTAAAAGTAAATTGAAAGGACGTGCAATGAACAGTCAATTGAGGGAAATTGTGGCCAATGTTCTAGAGAGGATAATTTTGTTTATGTTAACGGCGCAAAATATAATTCCAACAGTTAAAACCATTTTATCGAAGTTTAAAGAATACGTTTCAGTATGTTTTAACTTGCTAGGGATATTTGATTATTCCTATCGATTTTTTTAAAACTTCAGCAGGTCCAGGCAAGTAATGTTTTGTCAAGCCCGCAGGTTTTTCCTTGTTTTAAGACATTTTCAAAGGGAAGAGAATGAGATGAAGATGAACCATGCAGCGAAAGAGTTTCGTCTTCAAGAACTGTTGAAAATGACGACAAAATCCGGGATTTTGTGCATTTAACGATCAGAAATATTGGGGAAGAATTGAATCTGAAATACACCACCAGTCATATAATTTTGATTAATGAATTACACCGCTAAAAATTATTTCCCAACACCAAAAGGACGTCAGAAGGAAAAGCTGCCTTGACTTTTGGAATCGATTGAGTCGTTTTCCCATTTTTTGGATTATGTCATTACAGGCGATGAATCTTGAATGTTTGTTTACGAGATGATCTTTAACAAGCTTGTGTCTCAAAACTAAAAGGTTAATCAAAGCTATTTTCAAAATGTTCTTGATAGATCAAACATTAAGAACAATTGGGTGTTGGATCACTCTTTGAAACACAGCATGTTCTATATACCAGTTTTTGGCTACTAAACATATTGATGTCGCTCCTCAGTTTCTTTATTCACTTGACTTGAGTCCATGTGAGCTTAACCTCTTCCCGATATTGAAAAATCTCTTCAAGAGAGCTGCGGAGCTTCTCAAGGAAGTTATTGTATATTAAATTGTAGTTCTATTAGAATATTTTTTTTAAAAAACAAACCGATTTTTTCGTACTTAATTATTAGTCGTTTTTATTTTAGTGCCTTCATTTTTGACAAAGCAATTGAAAACTAATAGTAAAATTATATGACGATGAACTCTATCAACTTAACGAATTTATCTTTAATAAAATTAATATACAATTTGTCATTTAATTTACCAGATTTAGAAACGCACTTCAATTAAGTAATATTTCTCTATAATTAATTCACATCTTTGTCTATTTGTTTACACTTTCGTTATCTTTATGTGAGGCGAAAAAATATATTAAAGAGAAATTCTTCCGAAAATATCCAATTACATCTTCCGTAATGATACGATATAATTATCTACAAAGCAACTTTGTGGTTATTAATTACATGTATCTGATATAAATATTTCTATACTTAGTAATGCTGATATCTTTATTCGATTTGAAATACTTTGATGGCTTTTGAAATTCAACACAGAGAAGGCGATATTCGTAATTTGCATATGCATTTGCTCGAATTGGACTGGTTTCTGATAAATTGAGCTGTCAGTTTAATGCACCCAGATGATTTGCCATTAAGATTGTGTTATTGTACGACCAGTGATCATCTATAAGTGAAGACAATATCAATGCCTAGAAGGAAATGAAATGGCTTTATTTTATATACGTTTTCAAAAAAAAAATGTAAAAAAGGTATGATATTTTATCCAGACATGTATTTTGCATGATATACATATATTTAGTGCCAAACAATGTTTTTAATCTGCAGAACGTAAAACTTTTGTAAAACTATCGTTAGTCCAGTTCCAAAGTTAGGGCTTTGTTGATTAAAGCTGCTAGCAAAAATTTTTATATTTGTTCAGCGTCTTTATTTAAAACAATAAAAATGAGGTCTTTATGAGGCAACCAGTAGGTTACAGCTCTATCAACACATTGGGAAGTTAGGTTGCCTACTAATTATTATGGTTGATAATGAAGCATCAATTGGCACAGAATCCAGTTCTTCATCGTCGTAAAAGACATGTCCAGAATCAGACATTTTTTTTATCAAAGCAGATGGACAAATCACAGACGCATTAAAGAAATCTTTGTTTAAGCCAAGACTTAATCTATTTCGAAAAGCTATGGAACTTATCCGATGAGAAAAGGGGTTAAGTTCATATGAATAGAAAATACCTATTTATCATTAAGGTGATAGGTTTTCATTGGTTTTTTGCTGTTTTAAATAAACAATAAAAACCAGTGATAATAATGTTGTAAGTACCTAAATTATTATATATTATTTATAAATGTTTCTTTCAGTCAAAAAAATTATGGTACATTTATAACTGGAGCTAGACGCCACCTGTGCAATATACTATTACATTATTGATATAAAATTATTGAAACTCGGTCTAATTTTTATCAAATCGTCACATAATAAAGCATCGGTTGATATAAAAATTTGCAACAAATATTACTTACCGCTACGGCATTTAAACCAAATCCAGAAATGTATAACGACCAACTGGGTACCGTGTTGGTCATGTATGGATGGTTAAGACTTTCATCATCGCAGAACACACCCCTGTGGTAAGCGCTACCAAATAAATAGAGAAAAAGTATGGGCCAGCCAACTGTAAAATAAAAAAAAAACAATCAATATTTTTTGCATACAAAAAGAAATAGATAAGTTATTATATCCAGGGGTGTTCCAAATATTCTTAGATTTAAGAATTTTACCACAATCTCGCCGACTTAAAAATATCAAATTTCATTGAGAAGGGATGAGTATTTATTATTTTGTAACTTTTTAGTAACGTTAATTAAACGTTTTATAACATATTAATGAAAGTACCACACTTATTCTTATCATATTTAAGAACTAGGGCTCTCATATGTACACAGCATTAAAATTTAAAATAGTATATAGAGGGCATATGAATGTACCTACATGGTTTTTCAAAGAGTTATATACAAAGTGACACAGAATAACGGGAATTTTTTAAACCTGGTTTCAACAGGATGGAGCGACATCACATACTGCACGAAAATCAATGGAAAATGTGCGAGAATTGTTCGGTAACCGTGTGATCTCAAGATTCGGTGGCCTCCTAGATCGCCAGATTTATCCGTTTGTGATTTTTTCGTGTGGGGCTACCTCAAGAGTAAAGTATATACGACTCAACCAAGAATCCTGGGAGGGTTAAAATAGAGAATTCGGGATGAAATTCACAGTGACGTGGCTGAGATGTTGCAGCGGCCAATGAGGAATTTCAACAGCATAATTCAAGAATGTATTCGTACAGAAGGGCGCCATCTAAAGGGCGTAATTTTAAAAAAATGATAAATTCCATCAATGTTTCGTAAATGGCATGTTTTAAGGTTTCAATTACTATGAATAAAATTTATTTCTTTTATCACTTCTAGTTTTATTAGATTGTAAAAAAGTTCCCGTTTTTTTGTGTCACCCTGTACAAACCGACAAGTTTCTTGCTTTTCAGAAAAAAAATATTGTTGATGAAAAGTTCTGTATCACTTGACAATCCATAATTAATTATCAATTTTTTAAAATAATAAGGGGTTTAAAGTCGGTTTAACTTTAAATACAGTAAAATATTAACAGAAACTAAAAATAGTGCCCACGCTTAAATTCATCAAATAAACACAGCTGTCAGCAATTATTAAATTATTAATTGAATGAAGAAAATTGATAAATTGAACTCTTTTAGTTCCTGTCAACATTTTTCTCAATATTAGTTGCTATAATCAAAGATTATTGAAGTTAAAAAAATAAAACTGAAAGTAAATCGTAAACACATTTCATAAATAGAGAATATGTATTTTATCTGCACACTCTGTGTTGAAATCTGACTCGAAATTAAATTAAACACCGAAAATTATTGTTTAGAAAACTAAGTTGATTCCATTAAATTTTGTAAAACTATAGAATAAACTGCGAAATAAAAGAGGGGTTATTCTAGGAGGGAGTGAAAGCCATTAATGTGCATTATTATTTTTCTCTACTTTGTCTTAATGTATTTTTTTATGGGTCCTCTTATAGTACATAGTAGTGGGATTAATTTTTTCTACTTGTAAACAATTTTTTATACATTCAAAAAATAAGAGGTGTTTGATTTTTATATTGAAACTCTCCATTTTTGTGTTAAAATAAAAATTGATTTTCAGGATTTATTAAACATAACAGACATCAAGTATGATACATCGTTGAACTCAGTTCGGTAAGAGATTTATAAAAATGTAAAAATATACGGAGTGTTCCATTTATAAAAACATAACTTTGAAACATATATTTTTTCTGAACAACCTGTAGAAATGGAAATAATTTTGAATTCAAATTTTTTAAATATACACAAAAAAGTACTGAAATTCACCGTTATGAAGTTATGGACCGTCGCGTCTACGGCGACTCACCCTGTATATTACAGAAAACATCAATTTCATTTATTGAAAATTATGGAGGGTTTCAAATGTTTTGCAAAATTAGTAAAACTGAAATAACAAAAATTAATTACATATACAGTTTAGGGTTTAATGATACCTAATTAAAAAAATATCGTCGGTGGTACTTATTTAAAATAGTGCCAATTATCGCAAATGAACGTATATATTTTATAATTTTAAATGCTCTAATTACCTTTCCTTCATTTAAAATGAAAAATACGAAAATAAATTTATTTCGAAATTTTATGATAACGTTCTATATATGTACATACATAATTTCAAAGAAAAATAGGGAATTTGGTAAAAACAAAATTGAAATAGAAGGAAACTCAAAATATTGCCACAAAAGTAATTTATTAAACTTGATTGACAACTAGTTTCGACCTATCCGATATCTGTTGCTGAATGGTAGAATATCAGAATATAAAGCTGTAAAACATGGACTTCCTCAAGGGTCTGTTTTGAATCCTCTTCTGTTCATTATTTAAGTTAATGATTTGAATCGTGTTACGTTACCGCACAAGTTTTGTAAGATGATCGTACTACGTTCAGTTTATCTGAGAAAGATAATGAGAATTTAGCTAATTCTATAAATTAAAAGCAAAAATACTAAAACTAGATGGTGAATCCCCCTGTAGAGATCGGAATATTTTCCAAGTAAGGAGCATATCGTTGCCTTTAATTTTTGTAAATAATTTTTTGATGTTCTTCATCATACCGGACTATATTTCTTTCGTAATTAATTTATAGCAAATTCTCAAGGTTACAAGGTTTTTTTTAAAAAGCAAATTGACTTCTACCTACATATTTCTAAATTAGGTTCGCCACAGTTTTAATATTTAGTTTTTATGAGTTTTATTCTTTTTGAAGTAATCGTTCACTATTTAATCATTTAAATATTATTTTTGAAAAATAGTTTTGTTTTTCCTACACTCTTTATTTAGCTTTAAAATTATGTAGGTATATGGAACGTTATCAATAAATTTCGAAATAGCTTTTTTTGTATTTTTTATTTTAATTGAACAAAAAAAGATAGTGAACGGTCCCATTTTAAAAATATAGATAAAATTGCTAAACGTGCATTTCAAATAAATACCTTGAGCAATAATTTTTTATTTACTAATCAGTTAACAGTATGTAGGAAAACTTTTAATTTGTCAAATATGAGCTCTATTATACATATATATACTCTCACCAGTAGGAAAAAAAGGGATTAAAAAACAACTAAAAAATTGAATGATTTTTGAGTTCTTATTACTATAACAGTTTAAATACAAACAAAATAACATGTTGTAAGTAATTAAACATTAGGGATTATTTTCATGTTTTTATCAGCGCACGTTGTAGCTTTAGATTTTTCCTTTATTACGTAAGCTTCTCTATTTTTTCTGGGAAATTTCTGGTCATAAATATAGAGTGATGGTTTTTTCCAAAATTTCTGATGGTGCACTTGTAAAACTACTATTTGTTTCCATTTTAAAATTTTTTAGAGAAAGTATAACAAAATCTGTCAGAAATTGATCTTTTGACGTTTATAACAAAAACTATATGTGAACGTTATAAATATTAAATGTTTGTTGATTCTCCATTTAAATGTACATAGCGTGGGAAAAACGAGTAAGGAAATTATATATTTTTTCTCAAATAATAAAAACAGCAAATATAAACTAATTTTTAATTGCGAGTCTTGTCGGTTGAATAACTCGTCACACTGTATTTGTTATTATTGAGTATAATAATTACATTAAAATAATCGTCATTACATTTGGTAATATTTATAAAGGATTTTTGTTTGAGAAAATGATAAACTTTTGTTATAAATGAGAAATAAATGCCGATTTAACTTTGCAAATTGAGGTTCTTAGAAAACAGTTTCATATTTTTTTGATTAATTAAGCAGACAAAACTCTGAACATTGTAATTTAGACAAAACAGGAATATTGTAAGGTAGTAAGAATTTAAAAATATAAAAAAATTTCAACCATTGGGGGTTCTTTATCAACTGTTCAGGCACAAAATTTTTTTTTCATTGACTCCAATTTTCTTTTTATTGACACTTGTAAGACACAAATGTTGCGAGGGGTGAAAAAATGTTGACCAATATTTTTTATGTAGAATGCATCCATTGACAACAAAAACTTTTTTTAACATATTTTTCGTAAGCCATTCTTTTTCTCAAAAATTGAACATCAAATTTTTGTAACAAAATTTGGCAACCCGGCGTTTATCGTTGTCGGCTTTAGGTGCTTTTATGTAGATATTAGTAAATATAATATATACAGGGTGGTCCTTAAGTAATTGTACATAGAAGTACAGTCGAATCCTCACTTTAACTATTACCATTTGGACTAACGTGCTTCAATAAAATGTTGATTATAAGAAAGATACGGGGTGTTTAAAGTAAAATTTTATTTTTTGTTTTAACGTTTTTTGACATGTATACATAAATGTTTGGTAGTGAGGGTTTTTGGGTATAAGAAATCATAATTTTGTTCCTATTTCAATGTATTTTGTAGAGGGCGCCACATAGACCAGACTAAGAAGTATACTTGTTAATAACTCCAAAACTTAACGGTTTTAGAAATAATCGCATTTTCGTGATCAGCTACATGATTCTTATTTAATTATTCATTTCGAAAAATGTAGTAGCGTATACGCTATTATTTTTTTGCAATTTGCAAGTAATATCCAAAATAGACAAAATCTTAACCACATTTTCGTCAATAGAATATTATTTACAGACGATACTACTTTTACACGGCGTGGTATTTTTAATTTAAGAAACAGTCATGTCTGGGCAATTGAGAATTCCAATGTTAAAACAGAAAGGCATTTCCAACATGAATTTAAAATAAATATATGGTGTGGGATCGTTGGTAACTATTTATTAGGGCCATAAGAGTTACCCTATATTTTGTATGGTGATAATTACTTGCATTATTTGCAAAATGACTTAATTGATTTGTTGATGTGGATTATGTAAGATGGTGCATCGCCACGTTATGCTGGATTGGTCACGGTATCCCTTTCCTTTGGCTTACACGTAGCCCAGACTTTAATCCTCTCGATTTCAGTGTATGGGGTACAACGAAACAACTTATTTATAAGGATGTTATAAATACCTGCGACCAACTTTGGGAAGAAATAAATAGAGCAGCAGTTTCTTTCGACCCAATGATATTATTTAATATGAGACGATCTTTTATGGAACGTATAGATAAATGCATCGAAGAAAGTGGTGGACATATCGAACATTTACCTTAATTACGAATTAAGTTTCAACGATTTGGCTACTACAGACACCCGAATTAAAAAAAATATGATTTTCAGGTAGATCCTTTATTGAATATAATCAGAAGAAATCAGCTACTCAAGAGGTTTATAAAGCTGTAAAAACATACAGGGTATTCCATATAAGAAAACATAACTTTGGTGTGGCACTACGTTCCTGTACAACCTGTATAATTGGGATTCATTTTGAAATGTGAATCTCAAAACTGCTTACACTTTTTATAAATATTTTTTTTCGTAACTTCAATAATAGCGAACTATTCGGGCTTTGCCATACTAATTCATCACCCTGTATACGATCACGTTACAAATATTCATAGGTGTATATATTTTAGGAGTTATAAATACCTAACAGTAAAATCATACATATAATTTTGTCGATGCTAATTCAGGTTAAATAATACTCTAAAAATATTGAGCGATATTTTTGAGGGAGCCCCACGTCTAAATAATTACTATACAAATGTATGAAAAAACTTTAAATCAATTTGAACATAAAAACAACACTATATGAATGAAATTAGGGGCAAAAAATCAAAGTCAAAGTATTATCAGGTTGTGGACATTCGACTTAATATTGCAAACATATTTGTCTGGAGAAAAAAATAAAATAAAAACAATTAATAATTACGGGATATATGATATTTTTATCATAAATTAAATCAGCACAATTTTTTTTCTCAAGTAATAAAAAATCTAATTATCCTACATTTTATTCGAACGTGTAAATATCGGCCGCCCCTCGTAATTATTCTAAATATTGACCCATAAATGACATAACCTCACTTTTTCCTACTAACTTACCACAATTCAACAAAAAAATGTCCAACAACACTTTCTCGATCTTGACCACAACAACATCATTGGCCATGATCGCGTAAATCTGTTACTGACACTTTAAGTTCATTCATTCGGCATCGTCAGAGACAAAAAAACACTATTCCTGCTGCACCTGTCAGACAACGAGTTCATTCATAAAATCATAGAATTTAAGCGTTTACGAATTCGCGCGTTCTATTCGGAGCAATTCCGTGATTCCAACATCTTCCAATTCCGAATCGCACTGACTGACTGTCAGTTTGAGTTCAATGTTAACGCAGTAGTAGTAGAGCTACGCTGGGATCTCTCACCTGGGGAATCTCCCTCTCTCTTCCCATTGGACTATTGCGCAGTGGCGTAGCAATACTGTACCCAATCAATTTTTTGTGAGGATATTAAATTATTATTATTGAATTGATCTGTTTTCGTTCCGAGTTAAGAATAATATTAATAACAATCATAATGGTTGTTCCCACGACGTTCCAAAGCCTTAAAAAAAACAATTGTCATAGCAATATTTAATAGGGTGAGGAAAATCGTGCAATTTTTAGATAAGTGTATTTTTGTATTTATAGAAAAAATAATAGAGCTTTCTTGATAAGAAAACACCGGGTCAACTATGCTCAGGCGCACCTCCCACTACCCTAAAATTTCCCCTCATTCTAGTAACATATAAAAGTGACGATATGTCAAAAGTACTAACAAGAACTGGGACAGCAAAACACAACAGTGATACCAATAAAAAAACTAGGTACTTTGAAATTGCCAACTTAATTCTATTGTCTTTCTTTCCCCTACAATAGACCTTTTCTGATAAGAAAACACCGGGTCAAATATGCTCAGGCACACCTCCCACTACTCTAAAATTTCTCCTCATTCTAGTAACATTTTAAAGTGACAATATATCAAAAATACTAACAAGAACTGGGACAACAAAACACAACAATTCTATTGATACAGATCGGTTTTTAATTTGTTATTTATTTATTACTATATTCTATTTTTAAATTATTTATGTAATCGGGTTTACTTTTTAGATGATCCCGTAAAAAGAAATCTAATGGCGTGAGATGCGGTGACCTGGGTGGCCGCTCAATGGATCCTCGTCTACCGATCCACTTATTGGAGAAAACTTCGTCAAGATATGTTCGAAACCTTATTTCCCTGTACAAGAAATATGCAGCGTGAGTCACGTATATAACAATGTGCTTTTACAGCAGACCTTGATGAAATGTCAAACTAGCATTAAATATTTTATATTAAGATACAGGATGGTCCACTGGCTGAAACCAGTTCACCAGATTTGAAACCAGAGCTAGAATAAACTAATATTTGTTAAGTGAAGCTTACCTGTGATAGATTAATGAAAGAGCAGAACTGAAACTATGTTCATATAAGTAGTGTTAAGTGCGGTACACTTATGCGATTTATTTTTTGAATGGAAGATATGTTCAGTGTTTTTTAATGATTTTTTTTATTTAGTGACAGTTTCGATTAGTTGGGCCATTAATTCGGGTTCAGGGTAATCTTTGTTACTGTTTCTCTGCGCAACTTTAAGAATATCACTATTAATTTGAATCTAACAGTGAATTCTGGACCTTCAAGGTACAAGAACCGACTTCCTAACTTGTAGAAAATCCATTTGTGGCTAGTGATCATATAAAAATTTTCTACCCTCACGCAATTTGAACCGAAAAACTCTCGTTCGCCAGCTTGAGGCTCTACCACAGATCCACCCACTCATTTTTTTTTATGATGCAATTTGGCAAATAGCATGTACGACTACAAGCTCCTAACTAATACATTTGACTTTTGCTGTGAAAGCTTTTTTGTCAGAATTTGCGATGTTGCCAACACAACAAATTGGAAGCACTGTATAAATAATTTTGTTTAATAATAATGCTCTTTCAAATTCACTAAATCTTGAACAACTACGTGAATAAACTTCAAAGTCATTGCTGAAAGTTACAAAAATAAATGAATCGTCTCTGCGCTCATGCTTTGACCGTCAATCTAAATCACTAAATCTCATGGCATTGTTTCAGAGAGAATATAAATTAAAGTAGCTGTGGGAACAATTGAACAACGAGCGCATGAACAATGTGTCACTGGATTTTCAATATCATATTAGACAGATTTCCCATGTGCAATGGCACAGATATAACGGCAAATTCAATCACGTCATTTCTGGTACAATATGCCAGAAAATATCCCATTAATATACAAGGAGTCATCTTTTACTATTTATTAAGTAAATGATTAAGTAAGAATATTTTTATTTTAAATAAACAGAGCTAAGCAATACACAGTTTTTTAGTGAAAATGTCTTGCATATTTTCTTATGATTTAATTCCAATTAAATCGGCGTTTATTTTCCATTTTTCAAAAAACGTTTATAATTTTGAAAAGAATTTGTAAATAAATTGTTACGCGATTTTTGACATAGATAATATATTAAGAAAATGTATTTAAGGTTTTAGAATTTTAGTATTAGATAAAGCAACTAATACTGTAACGTGTAAATATGAGACAAGGCCGTCAACGAATGTTAAATAAATATTTTTAGTAGCGTCATTAAAATTAATAAACATTAGGGTCTTCTTGGTTAGTAAAATAAAAGAAGATCGGGAGAAAAGTTTGGGTTCTCGGATGATCGAGTAGTTGATAGTGCCTATCCCTGCTATTAAGTGTATTGGATATTTAATGTGTAAGTTGCCCTTATAATTTAGTTGTTTTCATTAGATAAATAAATTGTTATTGTTTTTACTCAACCTCTTTAATTTCCATTAGCCAAATTACGTAATGTTTAAGAAAACCCCTTAAGTTAGCATTTAGATATTTTCTTTAATTACTCAGAAAACAACCCAATATTTAACAATATCGAGGAAAGCTTTACATCTGAGGGTATGCTAAACTCATAATTCCACCCTTTTGTGCCACTAGTATGTTTTGGAAATCATCTGTTGTTGTATTGGGGTAGGTTATACGAAGGGTGAGTTGTGATAAGTGACCTGAATTGTCATGTGTGAGAGTGGAAGAAGCAATTAGGTAGCTGGCATCCATGGGGTTGGTTTGAAACGTTGCTATGTGCGGAAAATGTTTGAAAAAGAGCTGTTAACCTTCTGCAAATATGCAGGATAATTTTTCCGGTACTTTGTAACTATTGGATTGTGACGTTGTTCTTTGGAATTCATGAAGTTACACTTCTTTGAAGAATCTTGGAAGTTTTCAATCTGTCCACCACACAGAAGGCGATCATCGGGGTATATTACTGTGTCATATTACACGCCACATTTTGAGTCCTGCCTGGACTAACCGTCATCTTTCCCTGAGGGTTCGCAAGAGACAAAAAAACCCCAGCTTTGGGTATATAATTATATTAAGTTAATAGTTCGGACCTCCTCATTCGCTCATTCGTTCGACAACTAATCGTTTCTTATCTCTCTCTTTTAGGATTTTTTTTATATGTTGGAATTTTGTTGACGACTAGTTTTTGGAATAGTTTTTTGGTAACCGGTGAAATTTGCTATTGTATTGTTCCGACCTTCAATTGATCTTGTAAGTCAAATTCGCCAAACCAGGTCCAGCAAACTTCACATTTGATTCCTTTTTACCTCAAGAGGAACTCATTATTAGCATTTGGGTAGAGTAAACATAATTTAACATTAACCTGAAATAACAAGGTACTGTTGCGCAATTTATTTATTCTACGGACGTTTGGATAGTTCAATTCTATGTTTTTGTAAAAATTTATTAGAAATTGTAAGTTACCTTTGAAGTGTTATTACAAAACTTTAGATTACCATTTTAATATTATTTAGCACTAGAAATTGTAAACCTAAGTGAGCTCATTTTGGTAGTTCAGGAGTGCATTGGTAATTCGTAGAGCTGGTTCGAGCCTTGTTAGAATATTATATTCAAAAGATAATGTATATACCAACTTTCTTTTGTTTTGTAGTGTTTCTATTTTTAATGTATTTCTATTTTATTGTTGAATAAACATTTTTTATTTATTTATTTATTTACTTTTATTTTTAATATATTTCGTATCTTATTGGAAACAATATATTAAACTTAAAATCACCTCGAATTGATAGTGCTCTTTTTATTATCAAGAGTTATATGTCTGGTAGTGTCAGAGTAAAATCTAAGGGTAATTTAATTTGTATATTTGCAAATTTATCATTTTATTAATTTTTTTGTACATCATTAAAAATACTTAGTGTACTGAGTGTAGGTAGTAAAAGCAAATCATTAATGAAATTTATCAATTATTTGGAACATTTTGACTTTTATTTACTATGTTGTGTGTGGTAGTACTTAATTCTTGGCCAGTCACTCGTAGGTTGGAATCTAGTGTTTTTTTTTTGGTTATAAATTCATCACAACCTACTGGCGCCCGTTTATCGCAACAATTTGAAACCGAACCACTCCTATCTCCTAAGACAATTAGACACATATGGCACACAGCATATTTAAGTTATTTTTTTTTGTAGTTTGTTAAAGTTGTGTTGTAATACGATGCAGGGTTTTCAAATTTGACGAATTAAAGGTTTGCTTTTTGAGATGGAATATTCCGAATTAATAATAAATTCATTAGAATTGATTTAATAGATTGAAACTGATTTATATTAAAATCTTAACCGACCTTGTAATTTTTGGCATATTAAAGAAATTTATTGAACAATGTTAAAATTAATTTAGAATTTAAAGATTTAATATGTCACGTGAGATTATTAAAATATGTATTATATTTTCATTTTGGAACAAACAACATTTTAACGACCAATTTAATCTGTGTAATTGGTGAATTAATTAATTTATAACATATTAAAGCTGCTTCTTCTTAGTGTTTATTGCTAAATTTAAATCGATAAAATTGTGAATAATTCAAATTAAGAGGAAAATTTGTTAAATGAAGATTTAAAAATGAAGTATAAATTTTTATAATATATTATTATTTAAGTTTATTATTTTAGTAGAAATCTGTTCTATTACGCAAATTGAAATTATTAAAATTTGGTATTTTAAGAATATTTCATGAGATTTTCTGGCAAATTATAAAAGGTATGTATCAGGTGGTTATGAAATCATAAATTTATAAAATTCGTAGAATCAAATTTTTCTCTCCCTGCGAATTTTTACTTCAATTTTTTTTAACGTTAACAATAGTTATTAAAATATAAAACCTTGTTCGCACTTGTCAATATTGATAGTGGGGTATTACTCCTCACTTTGGAGTCATAATAATCAATATTTTCTTCATTCTTCAACATCCTTTATTTGAAATTTCTGTGGTTTAGAAATTACAGCTGTCTGCACTTTTTGCAAGCAGTTTCATTAGCGAGGGTGAGTTGGCACTAATATTAAAACGTTTTCTTCCAATATTCAAGTTGCAAGAATATACAAATGTTTTAGATTTATTTTGAAATAGAGACAAAAATGCCAGTGAATCTATTTGACATTTAATGAGAATTGTGTCCAGGAACATAACGGGAAATTCAAATGTTTATTTGAATTACTTATTTTTTAATTTTTTTGTAAACATATAATTAATTCAGAAAAGAAATAGTCTACCTAAGAATTGTACTGTATTTATTGTTTTCATTGTATTTATTTTTAACCATATTTGTTTATTTTATTTCACGTAATTTATAGTTTAGCGCCCAATTTCTTTTAATTTTCATAAATTCACAATTAGACCTGAATTTTAGCGAAGTATGTTATTACATGTATCTTTTATTCAAGTACTTATAAAAGTTGAATATCATACGAGTCTTTCATACTTAAAACTGCTTTAATGGGGAACCTATTTTAATTCCGACCTTTTGTGGGTAACATTTCTGTAAGGGTTGAGCTGAGAATTTTTTTTACAGGAAAGACTACTCACTCATAATTTTCAAGAACGAACATTAGAACTGATTTTTTTTCTCATTAATTTAGAAACACCCTAGACTTTTTTCTTCAAACTGGGATATCCAATTTTCAGTTATAGCGTAATTTAAAAAAAAATTATATTGAATGAACTCATGACTTATGTGGTATTTCTTTTTGTGTTTTCCATAAAATTTGCTATTTTGATCAAATGATTGTGGTCATTAATTTTACTTTACTTTATTGATAATACATTTTTTTCTAAACATTATTCGCATTAAAAAATCTAAACTTATGAATTATAATTTACCGAAATATTGTTTTTAATTTCTTGTAACTATCTTTGTAAACTAGCAGCTACTTCGACTATATTCAATATATTCGTCTTTTTGAAAGAATTTCTTTTTCTAATTTGATATTTTTTATATAAAACATAATTATTTTGTTAATCTTCTCTATAACTTATAATCCTTCCCAGATTTATTAATTTAATAGTTCATTTTCTTAGAAGAAATATTTTATTTATTGTAAATTATATCATGTTTTTTTACGAAATTTCGTCACATTAAGTTCTTTTTTATAAATCAATAAATAACATAAAACTATTAATGCAACCCCGATGTTATATTTATAATTTCTATCGTTGGTCCGGATGTGGCTGTGCCAGTGGCATGAGGACAAATTAAAGCGGTCCCAGTCCCATCATTCAATGCACAATTTGAAGCAATCTAATCGACATTTATTGTAATTATGCAACATGAAGAATAACGACAAGCATTGTGCTCCGCATTTGATAGTTATTTTTAATAGAAAATAAAGTGAAGCCTTTCAGACCCATTGAACATTGAACTTGTCGTACATAGGACGCAAGACGGAAAACAATAAATATATAAATCAGATAGTGTACTGTCAAGATTTAGAAAAAATGTATGGGGTATTTATAAGTACTTGCGATAATATTATATTGATTTTTTATATTTTGAGGCACCTGAGCGTACAGAATAATTTACTAGTTTGATTAAAATTTTTGGAAAATACCTTTAATGCATTATGTTAACCATGAGTTGTCATTACAAACACCTGTCAAGCTCTTACTATAAGAAGAAGAACAACTGATAGATGTTTCGTTAAGCGTCTCATAAAAATAAAATTTTATTAATAAATCTTTAAGAAATTTCTGAACTGATCTTTCGAATGAGTACTCCTTAATAAAAGTCAATACGGTTCAGATTCTGTTACTTTTCCTACTTCTAATCTTTGTTAAACTGTATTTTCTGCTCTTGTTATCTTGAAATCTAAATACCTAAATAAATTTCAAATAGAAAAAGAACTAAGGGTGAAAACAAACGCATTTAACCCGTTTGTCATTGGTCTTTAGAAAGAATAAGTTTTTTGTATGTTAAATCAAAGTTACAACAAAAAAATCTTTGATTTTGTTCTCTATTCTCTGCAAATTTAGGGAAGTGTATTTGCTTCATATTTTTTCCTTTTTATATGATTAACGATTCAAATGAAATTCTGAGTCATATGAAACTTGCAGGAGCTTCCTGTTCCCAAACCCCAACAGACATTTCGATCAATATTTAGATAATTAACCCTTGCATGTAAACTGTGAATCACACCCCGCCGACTCACGTGTTTATTAAAAAATTGTATAAAATATAATATAATGCAGCATTAAAACAATTGTAATTAGTTTGTAAATTTGAGTTAATTAAATGAAGAAGAAGGAATTTATATATTAGGACAAGGAGTCAGTTAGAAAACTCAAAAAAACATATTTTTGGATACAAGAGGCTGATTAAGGTACATATTTCATTTTTTATTATATCAACAGATTTGATATTTGAAAAAGCATATTTGTTAACAGCTTCCAGGTATATTGATAAGATTTTGTTATGTTGATTTTGATGGAGATGACCTTCTGTTTGATGCTTGATAATGCCAGACCTCACACCACGAAAATGTCCCAACAGTACTTAAATGACACAAATATCCTTCATCATTAAATCATTTATAAGAAGGTATTTTAGAGGGACGGGAACTTATTCGTCAAGAGGTTTTTCGTTAATTGACTTTAGGTGTTCCAAATAGAATATATGCAAGAATACGAGCATGTGGGCGCAACACTCTTTATTAAAATTTTGGGTACCAATCGTTTAAATTGTAACTAATTAAACGCTATTTTGCCACAACTTTTTCGATCTTAATTTTTAAATCGTATCAAAAAAGCTTTTTCGTCAGCAGTTAATGGTAATTAATAAAAACAAGTTTTTTGCTTTTATGTAAACTATTATAATAATTCAATATCATAAAGCCTTAAATATTTTTTTTAAATTCGTGCCAAATAAGTAACACTATTTAGATATACAGTTTACGGTCTAGTGATTCCTATATAAAAAATTAGTATAGTATTTATTTAAAATAGTGCCAGTTATCGCAAATGCACGTATGGGAATTTTATTTATGATTTTAAATGCGACAACTATCTTTTGTTTAAAATGGGAAATACGAAAACAAAATATTTCGAAATTTAATGGTAATGCATAATTTATAAGCTAAATAGAAAACGTAGGAAAACACAATTGTTTTTCAAAAATAATATTTATAAATAATTAAATATTGAATTATTGTTTCAGAAAAAGTAAAACAGAAGCAAATTTGCCGTTAAGAAAATCTGGTAATTTTGAAAATTTGTTTTACTACATTTTTTCCGAAAAAAATTTAACAAAAGTACTCTTCTAATAAAGATTCAATCGGTATTAGAAATTATTTGAAACATATTGTTTTGAGATTATTTAATTTATTATTTTAATAAAATAATATTAATTCAAATTTCACACACAAATGTGCACGGTAAATTAACTACTCAATGGAGCGAAACACATCTGAAATGGGGACCAATTGATAAATTGAGGAAATATATCTTGTCTGTTAATATTATTTGGATATTTTTGTATTTCTATTGTTTCTCGAATCTTCTGGTCGTAGAAAGATGGATTTTTCTCCACTAAATAAAATTTAGTGCTAGTGTATTGCAATTGCACTGTATAAACAGGTTAAGTTCCATGTATCTACGATGTTATTTAATACGGGTTAAAGCTGATCTTTTTATTTCTTTTTTTTCAATGTACTCTTGTCCACATAAGCATGAAATTCTGTATATGCCCTTGAAAAACAGAAAAAGCAATGAATTCTTTGCGGGTGATAAATACTGTCCTATTTTCCTCGAGGGTTTGAAAGAAGTACGGATTCCTTTTTTACGAAGGATTTTATCGATCCGATCTGTGAATTTTTGGGTCTAGTTTTTTGGAATTTGTCGGTATGGGTGGTTTTCTATATACAGAGTAACCTAAAATTAGCATTGGGTTTACGTGTGATTCGTACATCCAACAAAGCAGCAGAGTCAACTGATCAAAGAAAATTTTAACAGAAGACGTTGTTTCGTCTGTTGATTTTTTCATTTGTGCCCTTCCAAAAAAGCCTTAACAGATCCAATATATTTTGAAACAACAAAATGTTTACAATTAGCTAAAATTCCTACATCTAATATTTCCAAAGAAGAACTTTTTGCTTTACACAAAAACATCCTTATTTTTCCATTTGACAACTTAACAGTAGTACCTGATAGAAAAATGAAGGAGTTATTATAAAACCATTTGTGCTATAGTCTTATCGCTTCTCTCATGATCCAAAAGTTACCGTTAGCTAAAAATTCCAATTCCCCCGTATTAACACAAGTTAGCCCAATTATTCAAAGAAATGTCCAGAAAAACCCAATTCCACATTTTTCATTTCCGACACTTTATTTCGTCAGTTTTTACTTTTCATGTAGATCCTGAAGATGTGCCGATTAGTTTAGTTATCTCCTCAGTGTTTTCCTATGTGTCAATCCCAGATTCCTACAATATATTGTCAGATCTAACTAATGACAATAAGTCGTTGATTCATTTAGCGGAAAAATGCATCGCATCACCAAATTCCGCAATCCTAGACACAAAAATTTCTTTTCGGAACCTCAATTTCAAGCTCCAGCAGTTTCTCTACCATTATACTATTCTAAGAATTAAATAATCTGTTTCTACCCTTATTTGTGGAGTCTATCCATAATATATATAAAAAAGATAATCATTTTTGTTTTTTCTGTTTAAAGGTGCTATATATTTCTTTTGATTATTTCTTTCCATAAAATGTTTTAACCCTAACGACAAAAACAATGAGAAATGTAAAAAAATATAAATACCATTATTAGGAAACTATTAAACGCTTTTCCAAAGATGGCAGACTTTAGAATTTGATTATCCAAAAGTTTGGTAAATGTAAGTTAATGACTTTTTGCAATAACCCGAGTATTTCGCATTAGCCGTTGTTTGACTATTTTCTAGGCATTTTCATGAAACCATTTTTTCATATAATCCTACATTTAATTTTGAATTAACAATTTCCACAAACTGAATAAATTATATATTCAAAATGTCTGTGTAAGGGTTTTGTACTTCAGTAAATTTTCAAATAAATCAAATAAGTAAAAATAAGTAGATTAAAATGGCCCACGTGCAAATTCTTAAACTAAAGCTTTTTACAATGAGATAGAAGAGACTCATTCATTTTCTGATTGTTCCCATTTTCACAGAAAGCCAAAACAAAGAAATTTTCAATTTTTAAACTAGTATTTTTTTGTGACAATAAAGACCATTAAAAATACTAGAAATTACTTATAAAACATTAACAGGAATTTCCAGGGAAGTAGTCATTAGGGGACAAACTATACACTACCCCGAACGATTTAAACATTAGATATCAATCTTATTTATTTGTACTAGAACTAATAAACAAGTGAATGCAGAGGAAATCGACATAAAATAGGGGGTTTTAAGTCTTGTACTAAGAATTTAGTAAGTTATAAAGGAGTCTCTTCAATAAGATTTATTAGGAATGTCAACAGATTTTATAAATAGAACGATTGGTTTCTTTGATAGGGAGACTTTGTAGGAAAAAAAATATCAAGAATGAAAAAATTTACAGTATACGAGGGCAGACTGTAAAAAAACATTTCTACATATAATTTAATTTAGTTGAATCTTTATGTTGGTTTGGATCATTAAAAAAAACTAGTCATATTATAAAAGGTGTCACTCGTTGTGTGGCTGAAAACAGTAAAATTTTTATAACATTTGCAAATTTGTAATATGCACCGATGGCATTTTTCAATATTGTACCGCTTTCCATTATCAGATGTTTAATATTCAAGGTTTTAAAAATTATTTATTTATATTTACTATCTTCGCTCTTTTACCAAACAATGTAAAATTGTTTATTTTTTTAATTAAATCATACTGTTATTTCCTACTTCTTATTTCGTCTTATTCTAAAATTGTAAGCAGCCATTTTCTGATAACTAGCTGCTTTAAAAAAAATTTAGTCCTTAAGTTTAACTGGAGTTTAACAGGGCAATAAACGGTTGATATTTAAAAATGTTTCAATGCACAGTTATTTTATTTTATGCCCTCAAATGGTTACAGGATACAAGAATTAAAAGCCTATTTATAAAAAAATATTTCCAAAAGTATAAACAAACTTACCTAAAATTTAAAAGACAGGAATGAAAATTACTACATCAGTGAAACAAAGATAAATTAAATTTGGTAATAAAATACAAACAATCTAAAGTAAGAAAAACAATAAAAACATAAAGTGGGTCTAACCGTATACGAGAATTAGAACTATGAAAAGGGGGGTGGTAATAAACTGAATTCATAAAAAGATTAAGCAAAGTAATATTGAGGGTAGGATCAATAATGTCAGCCAACCAATCAATTCCGCTCACCTGAAAATCCAATATTAAAGGATGAGGCATGCAAAGTTTACCCCCAAGAAAATATAAGGTTCTTGAATCTTAATCTCACCTAAATTTTAATCTCAGTTGCTTTTTTATTTACATGGTAATTCCTTAGGATTAGGTTAATTCTTTGACTCTTACTTTATATTGTTTGTACTTCATTACCATATTTAATTAATCTTTGTTTTACTGATTTATTGATTTTCATTCCTGTTATTTAAATTTTAGGTAAGTTTGTTATACTTTTGGAAACATTATGGTTGTGTTAATTATAAGTGGTGTAATAAACAAAACTATTTGTATCGCACAATAAATGCATATGAATCAGTTCAATCAAAATTGCATCTTTCTGTGCAAATTGATGTTTATGCAAAAATTAAAAGTTGGCGTAATGGAGAACAAAAATTCACCAAAAAAAATTGAAACAAGCCAAAAAAGATATTTTATTAAATTACATGTTTAACATATAAATTTTAAAATATTTAAGGAAGCTAAAATAGTCTTTTGTACTTTCGATTGTTATTAGAAATATTTAAGATCAATAAATATCTAATTAAATAATTATTTTTTTGCCAAAAAAAAATATGACCAGTCCGTGAATCGTTTTTATAATACTTGGTTACCCCTTAATGCCCTTATTTCTCAAATCAATATTTAGTAATGAAATTAACCTACCCTTTTCTAACCACCCGGGTTACGAGGCATCTTACTCTTTTAGAAATAATTTTATTAGTAAAAAAATTTGTAATTAGCAGTTTACTCTTGTGATACAGTTTTTATATCAGAGCACGAATCATGGTGCTTTCAACTCCCACATGAATTGTTCATTTGATGCATACATACATATAATTATTTTGTCTACATGCTAGAAACTTGAAACGACGCTTATCTACACACCGGCACTGTAGGAAATCACATTGTTTGTAGTTTATAAACTAAATTTATGTTTCATAGCCGAAACTTGTTCAACACCGATAAGGATTGGTCAGAAACCACACAATGAATAAATTTGAATTCAAAATGCTCTTACTAATAAAATAGAAAATATATATGCCGTAAGTGTTTGCCAATTTTTATTTTTCTACCCAGTATTTAAAATATAATTTTACTGGAAAGCGCTTTAAATTAAAAAATATTGCATTAAAACTTCAAAAAACTAAAAGTGGATTATAATTATACACTATGTATAGAGTCTTTCTTTTATTATTTACATGAATATTAAAATTATGCAGATATTTTAACATCTATGCCCATGGATCTTATTTGTTTCTTGGATATTTACGAGGTTTTTCAATTTAGAATAGAAATACTATAATAACCAATGCATTGTTTAAATGAAATGGCTACTTTATTTAAATATACATATGTATTTAGAAATAAAAAAAACAGTTTAAGGAACATATTTCTTGTATTATTTACTCAAATACTAAGCCAATTCAGCCGTTTGGTATTGGACCATATTGGGTTGCATTTCAGTCTATTTATTATGTGTTGTTAGATGATAATTTGAAATTTTCCTTAATTTCTTGCTAATTTCATCACAACTGTTCTTTGCTTGTGTCAACTTTCCTTTGATTTGCTTTGTCTACCCTTCGTTTCTCTTCCACTATTTTCATTTCATCTACAGTTTCTTCCTGCGTTCTAAACAACCTTTCTTCAATTATAATTTCAATTGGTTTTAGTATACGATTTTTTTCCATGTCTTTTACTTTCTTTTGTTCTTAATATGTCTTATTCCCGCAGTTTTTTTAATGCCTTCTCTGTTTTCTTTTATAAAATCCAATACAATAAGTATAAATACTGGTATAAATAACATTTTTACGATAAACTGACGATGATGTCAATCTTTTAAATTGTGGAATACAATTTTTGAGTAAATCAGGAAGAGTTAAGCCAAGCTTTGTATTAACATTTTCACAATAAGAAAACCTTGCACGTATTCTAGTTCAACGTGCGTAACCGGAAAATTTTCCGACAACAAGATTAACAGATAGAAAATTCCCAGCGTACATTTTCCAAAAAAAAATCCTCGACGGGAAATTTCACCTACAGGAGACAAACGGTTCATCGAGAGGAATACTTTGGGAAAGTGAGAATCTTGAACAATTTCATACTATGATTAAGATTAAAGAAGGTTATTTACAATATTTTACAGGAAAATTTGGCAGTTGATGGCAAACTTCAGGGGTAAAAATAACGTACCCCTAATTTTTTTGTCATGTTTACGTTGAGTGACCACAAACAAGTTGTATAATCTACCGACATCGTACCGACTGGGGCATAAATTGTGTGGATTTTTTTACTTTAATTTGATTTCGTTTACGCTTCTTTATTTAATTTTTGCCCGTTATTTCGAAAAAAAAAAATAAAAAAAGTCTTGTTTAGCAATGAAAAAATATATTTACAACGATATAATAAAAATCCACCTGTACATAATATCTTCTGTCATAACATTGATTTTTGTTACTTTTAATAACAGCCCCCCTAGTTTGTAAGGGGCAGCTTAAGTGACAATCTTATGTAGAACCTATTCATAAAAGCATGAATGAAAAGCGGTTGCATCACTTCCGAAGGGTGGGAGTACAGATGCCACCTACGTTAGTTACCCTAGTCAAATCTTATCGATCCGAAATTAAATCAAATGTGGGTTGAACAGAGGCGTAACCATATTAATTTTCATATAGGTAAGCTAAATATTTACAAAATTTAATAAATGACTTTGTTCAAAATCCAATGAATCGCACCCCTTATATGGGCATAATAGCAGTTCTGCTTTTTCATTTGCGAATCACAGATATATTGTATCTGAGCTCCAAAATGGCCAGTTCTATTTCAATCACATTTTCAACGAAGAAACACCTTCCTAATTTTGTATCAAGAAAATCTTAAAAATTCTCTATTTTGGGTAAATTACAATAAAGTGGCAACAAAATGTTATATAGAAAAAATTCCTTACATTTTTAATTTAAAAAAAGTATTGTCAACATCTGAAACTATTAACTATTAATACATTTGACAATACTGTAAGGCCCTCAATGGAAAATTCCATTGTAGCTAATAATAAAACGAACGGATTTCTATCTCATTCTTAATCCAATTAACTGTTTTTAAACCTCAAATCTGCATCTCATTTAATACGCAATTTTTTGTAAAAACTTTGAGATGCAGAATGTCACGTAGCCAATAAAATCATTTTATGTTGTAATATACGTGCGTTGGTGCTAATTGTGATGTATGTAAGACACGGCACTTGATAATATAATGATTTTCGCCGAGAGGAAGCAAAAACGTGGTTCTTTCAATAGATTTGCTAAAGAAACAGGTTGGATTAATTAGTCGATAGCCATATTGTATTAATAAGAAAAATTCACACTTACCAGATTCTTAGGCCTTTAGAACTGGAGCTCTGATTCGGGGCACGCTCACTATATATGTATAGTTATGGGTCACTTAATCACAAAAAAATTAACTAAACATTTCTTCTTTCGAAACGAAAATAGAAATAGAAAATCTACAGGATCAATCTATCAAAAGATTATATCAAAGAAGAGTGGAAATAGGCAACCATTTCCCCATTTAACATTGATGCTAGCATATCTCATAAATTGACAATTTTCAATACAAAACTAAAATACTTACATATAGTTACTTTTAGCCATGTCACCTGAAGGTATATTACACTTTAATTTGTTATAAATAATAGTTCCTTATCGAACTGTGTCACAACATATGTACTATAAAGATCTAACATTTGAATATAATTCTAGACCACACTTCTAACACAGCATATATAAAATTTAGGGCATAAATGGGTTGATTCGATACTCCAAAAATAAATTTTAAAGGGTTTAAGTTGATTTATACAAATTAAATTGTAACGCCATCTATCTTCGCCAGACCATCATAAATTTTAACAGAAGGTACTGTGAACACTTAAGAACTTATAGATTAAAACAACCAGATAAGTCACTTTACGCAAAATACCTCAGTGACACTAAAAACAAACCTTAACACTTAATAACGCAACAATAATACAACGGTGGAAGTACTTCATATAAGTGACAAGAAAGAAGAACATGATGTATTGAAGGAATATAAAATTAAGAAATACCTAAAATGTTCTCATTCTACAGTATTTAATGAACAACTAAACCTGGGAAGTTCAATCATCTTAGACTACCTTTTAACCTAAATATCTATGTAATACTAACCAAAAATATTTTTTAGAAATAGAAGAATAATGTATACATTGCTTAGTCGCAATTGGTTAAAATGTTTTTGACATAAAATTATTTGTGCTTGTCAAAAATCTTGAAAATGATGTTGTCAGACATCGTAACCTGGGTACATTGAATATAACTAAAAAAGCCTTGAAATACTGTGGAAATTCATACGAGTATAATTTATCTTTTTTATATTTAAGCTTTATATGATTATTCCAAAATCTTTTATTTTGCCAGGAGACCTTCAATCTAACATACTGCAGATTTTATTCTTATCAGATATTTCTAGAGAGTACCTATTTTTATCGTTTCTTTAATTATCTGATGTAAATCAGAAGTATTAACTATTTTTGATCATCTGTCATCATCTGTTGGATATTTTTATATCAAATACATGGGATCGTCTGGTTGATTACAGACAAATTTAAATTGTACCTACAATTGTTATTTTAGACTTTCTTTATATGCGCTTTAGTTTTGATATTGAATTTAATTCTATTATTAATAAAAATGTTTTTGTTCCGAAATATTTTTCACACTTCCGTGCTAATACAAAATGAAATATAAGAATGAGGAAAAGTAACACTTTCCTTACGGCAAACAACGAAGAAACAAACGTTTTATTCGGAAATGTAAAAAAAACAGGAAGAACTCAAAAAATAAAACAACATTTGTAAAAAGTAAGAACGCATTCGAAACAATCAAGAAGATTAATTATTATTTTTTTTGTCACAATTTTATTTTTTTATAATATAGCGGACTCTATAGATAAATTCAAAATAAGAGATAAAACGTTGCTTTATTGTAGGTAGTGTCATCTGTCGTAAGCTAACAAAACTTCTACCGACCGGAGTGGAATTCAACCTCTGGTTCAAAAAAAGGAAACTCTTCAAAGCAGTTTTAATTGTGTAAATTTGTTTGTACTTACTTTACTTTTACTATTTCGTAACGAAAAGCACAAGAATCGTTTTTGTTTGATTACTTTGAATATCGATGATAGCGCCCTTCAACGAATTCTACTTTTGCCAATTGTGGAAAACTGTATCAACATTACTGAAATTTTCTAGAGATGTCACAGCAACCACAAATTGAGTATATTCTGCAATCTAGGCAATTACAATACAGGTTGATTTAAAAAACATCTTTTCAATAATAGTTCCCAATTAAGTCACAAAATACATAATTATAATTTACTAGGTGTTCTGTGAATTAAGTACATACCAGGTGAGTTATTAAACAAAATGCATTGTATATGAAACAAAACTTAGATTGTGTCTTGGGTGTTTTTATTCCAGCACATAACTATTTTTTATTTTAGATGAGTGAACGACCCAGCTCTGGAGTGCTGTCAAAATGAAGATTTCCAGATCCTTTTTTTACCGAAAAAGGGATATTGTTTAAATAATCTAGAACTGTTAGAAATCCAAAAATCTTTTTAAAACAGTAACACTAATACCTTGGATTCGCAGTAAATTTAGACTTAACACCAATTTTGATAACAATTATACAACTAACCAAAACAATATTCTCTTGTTCATGTTTTTCCATCAGTAATAATCTACTTAAATAGTAGCAGTTATTCAAAATTATTTTTTAGTTAGTTAAATATCAGATACTATAATAGTTACCACAGAAATCTCATTTCATTCTTCATACAAGCGATAAGAAGCAAGAGCTTGATTTTTTGGAAGGCATCTACGATATCCTTAGTGTACAAATAAATCTGGAGAAATCATCTTTATTAGATTGCCTTCTGTAATAAATATAATAACCTAAGGTTTTAGAAAAAGAAGAATATTATTGGTTAAAATATTTATAACATTAAATTAAGTTTGTATGTGTAATGCCTGTCAATTTTAAGATAATTATATTTTATCTTTTACATTCATAAGTTTACATTTGTCATTCCATCAAGTTCTTTTTTGTTAGTAGTACTTGCAAATGGAGTTTAAACTTAAAATCCGAAACTATGAATAAATTATTGTGAGAAAATTTCCAATTTGTCTTATATAAAAACTTTTGGAAAATTATTATTTTTATTTAAAATATCATTAATTTCAATATGAATGATAGACTCATGATAAGGAAAAACAGAGCACTTGCATTTTTTCATAAATGCTTAAAATGTCAACGCTCTGTATGCTTTAGTTTTATAATCATTATAATTGTTTAAATACAACTAAAACAATGTTTTAAATCGTTTCTAATAATAATTAACTATTTATTCGTAGAAAAATACTAATTTTATACGATAATGGCTATGGTATTCTTTTTTTTGTTTTTCTTATTTTAAGACAATTACCAAAAGTGTCAAACATTTTAAATGCCTTTCATTGGTTTAATATAAAAAACAGTGCACCGCATGTATCACGTTTTTTGAGAATAAGGGATAATTAGAAAAAGACTTGGAGAAGGGAATCTTAGTGATCGCAGAACTGCATCAGACCAAGAGTATCTATTGTGTGACTCCAGTTTGCCAGAAATCACCAGCACTGGAATGAAAACAAATTGTGGCGGAATTTGTTTACCGATGAGTCCAGGTTTAGATTATTAGATTATGTACTGGGATACTGGGTTATGTAGCCTCTTCCACGTCGACCTAGGTAGATCTATTGTGGCTATCCTCTTAAGTCAGAGTATCTTGTCCAGGTGGGTCTTTTTGATTAGACTCACAATCTAGACAGAGATTCCTCTGTGTAGCTGCCTGTCCAGGACTTTTCTTCGACTAGTGTCAGAAACCTTAGCCTTGCAAGGCCTTCGCAGTAACACAGTATGTGTACTGCCGTTTCTTCTTCCTCCTGGCAGAACCTGCATACAGCTTCTTCTGCCAGCCCCATTGTGTGCATGTGTTTATTTAGTCTGCAGTGCCCCGTCAGGAGACCGGTCATTATTCTAACCGTCCTCTTGTCGCGCTCTAGCAGATTCCTTGTTGTTTTCGGCGAAGGTCCTTTAATGAACTCTTTCGCCTGTCTTTGTCCTGGTGAATTTTCCCACCATTTTTGTGACTTGTTTTGCACCCATTGTTTTAGGTGTGCCCTTATGGTTAATTTAGCTACAGAAAGGTTCTGGCCCGGTCATAGCCGTGGCGGCTCCCTACCGGGCCAGCCTGACCGCTTCTTCGTTACCCTCATGTCCCTTATGCCCTGGTACCCAGGCTAATGTCACTTTATTTTGACTACCCAGGTTATGCACGGCATTAAGGCAGTCCCACACAAGTCTTAATTCGACCTGCATAGAGCTTAATGCTTTTAGCGCTGCTTGGCTGTCGGAGTAGATAGCAATGGTCTTTTTATTAAACTCTTGCCTAGATGGCTCTTCTGCGCAGTGCTGTATTGCAGTAATTTTTGCTTGAAACACGGTTGCATATCTGCCTAAGCTCAGTGAGATTCTTGTCTTTGGCTTATTGCCATATATACCCGCTGCCCCTCCATGTTGGGTTTTGGAGCCGTTTCTATACCAGACTATTTCTGCCTGTACGGGAGGTCCTTCTTCCCAGGTGTCTTTATCTGGAATTAGTACCTCAAAATTCTTTTCGAAGCTGTGTTTTGAGGACATGCCGTCTATTGGAATCTCCAACATTTGGTTATTTTTTAACTCTTCATGTAGTTTTGTATATTGCCATGTGTCGCCTAACTATGGGAGATGTACCTCGGAGTAGTCTATTGGTGACAACTCTGTCTTCACCTTGTATAAAAATATGCAATGGTGACAGATTTAGCAGAACCTTCAGGGCTCCTGTTGGAGCTGTTTCCATCGCTCCTGTGGCACTTAGGCAAGCTAGCCTTTGGATGCCGTTGAGCAGTTTTACAGGCCCCGCCTGTTGGGTCTTGGGCCACCAAACCACCGATCCATATCTTAACAGTCCAGGTTTAGTCAACGGTCTCCGGAAGATTATAAGGGAATATGGCAAAAGTTAGGTGAGCCTTTTGCAGAATATACCTTCAGGCCCACAGTAGGCTACTAAATGGGCTCAGTTATTGTTGGTAGGAGGTGCACAGAAAACTGTACCTTGTTCCAGGAGGCAGCTTAATGAAATTCTCCTTGAATTTGATGTCCCTTATCTTGATTTTGTTGGAGATGACTTTCTCTCGATGTGTGATTATGCAAGGCCTCATGTTTCGAGAATCTCTCAACACTTCTTAAACGATGCAAATATTTCTGTTAGAGAGTGGCCAGATGTAAATTCAGGTGAACCCAAACGAGCATTTTGGGACACCGTGGACGAAGTTGTGTACCTGCTTCACTTGCAACAAACTATTTTGGACGAATGGAAATTTATTGCTCAAGAGAATCGATTTTAGGTATGTCAAGGAGAACACATAATAATAATTCGATTCCATTTTCCAAAATATAACAAAAGAGATTTTTCTTCAAATAAATGTTCAATCGTCACTAGCAATTATTTAATACATGGCTTGTTTATATTTAAATGATTATACTACTGCCTTAAACGTGGTTACGAATAATTAGAAAATAGTAAGAATATTTGACTTTAATTATTTTAATTGAAAAAATTCGTACAAATGATGTTTATTGATCTCAGGCTAGTTTTTACAAACTGAACATAATTTCCCAAAAATGTACAAAAGCAAATTATTAAAATAAAGTTTCCTACAAAATATAAAAAATAATCAATAACTGTGAGAAGTAGATAACATGGAAAGTAAGATATTTAAATCTACTTGGATTTACTAAATAAAATAAAAAAAGTTCCTGGATATCCAGAGGTATCAATAAAGTAGAGAAAGATGCGAATGTACTTAGAAGGAGTATTGATTCTGTGCTTTTTTATTCTGTCTTTACCGTAAATTTAATTTATTATTCGTCGCAATACTTTCACATCTACTTTAATTGTTTTTTACTTCTGATTATGTTACGTCGATTTCGTCATCAGAATAAGAAATTAAGTGATAATCGTATTAACATACAACATTATTTCTGTTTTTATTTGATTTTTTGTAATAATTGCCATCAGTGCTAATTTAACTTGCCTAGGTATATCGTTATAGAAAAAATATTAAAACGTTATTTAAAAAAGATTTTAGAGATAAAGATGTGTAAAAAGTGACATCCTGTAGACCTCCCGTGACCCTTTCCCGTATTGAAAACTAGTTGAATGTGAAATGCGTAAGCCGAGAATACGGTTTAAAGTAGTGGTGGCGGATTGGCGAAATCGAATTAAATCTCATTCGCAGTGTGTTATTCAATTTCGTATTAATTTTCCACCCGGGTAGACTGTAAATAAAATTACCGACGGGGCGATTGTGTTAGAGATAGGGCTAGATAGAGCATCAGCTGACAGTTTTCTCTATCCTACTTTGTATAATTTTATTCTACTCTTCATTTATCTTTTAGCACTATATATTCTAGAAGAATTTTTTTGTTAAATTTTCTCATTTAGTTTCATAATATTTTATAGTAATTATACTGTTGTAGTTGATGTTTTATTCAGTGAATAAAATGAATTTATATCTCTTCATTATCAAAAGGTTACATCATTATTGCTAATAAACAAATTTACATTTTATACTCTCAATAGAAAAATCCATTGATCAGCTAGTAATTAAACAAAAAGAATATGAAAGCTATGAATAAATTTAAAAGGATCTCATCAACACATTTCGACACACATTCTTTCTTTAGTTCTGAACCGTAAAACATCCCGTTAAATAATATCATCAGCTTTGAACAGAAATATATAAACCATTTCTGTTTAGAACATTTAAAATTAGCAACAACTTTAACAAAACATTTTTAACTAGATATATTAAATTTTTGAAGTAGAAACGAGCGACAACTGTTTAATTATCTATTTATGGTAGTTTTTGAACTTTGAGCTGTGAAAATTTTTGTACTCCTATTTAAGTAATAATTCGTTAAAGAATTAATTTTCTTAAAAAGCCATTAATACCAATAGGTAAAAAAAATTGGAAAACCATCACATTTTAACAGTTCCTTTGTGAATAAAATTCTTATTTATATTTTTTTGTAATTTTTTCTCAGATTTTTCTTGTTTCAATTTAATTTGATGTGAAAGTTTATCAACTTAACCACTTACTGCAAAATTTAACGACAAAAGTCTAAGAAGGACTAGTCTAATTTTTTTTTATAATATTAACCTTGGGTTTCAATACGAACCAGTAATTGACGGGATGAATTTTATAAATCAACTTGATAATTTACTACACGAGGAGATATAGATTCCTGAGGAAGACATGATGAAGTAAAATCTTAAGCAACCTCTTCAAGGAGAGTTTAATTATAGAGATTTACTCCAAGAGGACCAGCTACAGAATAGTTCGAATATGTACACAAAAATAGGTTCTGAACCAATAGAGAATACTGGGTAACTGAAGTACTGATAAAATTAAGGTTGGTACCAACTACGTATAATTATAACTTTCCTCAGAGGAAGTGATGTAGATGTAGGAATGTCGAGTAGCGGGTTCTATGATAAAGAAATCTTAGCGTTGTTTCATAAAATATTTACTATCATGTTTAAAGCCCATTTTTAGCCATCGCCATAATAAAATGGTAACACGGCAAATTCTCCTCATAGAAGAAACCTTTATTTTTTCGATAATTCAGGTCTTTTCTCCAGAATTTTATAATCAAGCAAGTTAGCATAATAGTTATCTTTTTTTTGTTTTTTCAGTAATCTTTCCGGTTTGGTCTCCGGAGTTAATGGTAAACCCACGTCTCATTCATATTTAAAAATCTGTGCGAAAAGTCTGCAGGATTGTACTTAAACAGCAACAAGCACTCTTCTGAAAAGTACGTAAGAATTGGTTTTAGAGCCAATGTGATCAATCGCGGCACCCATTTAGAGGAGAGTTTTATGATGTCCAAAATGTCGCTTATGTCTTCGCTCTTTTGAAATCTACATCAACTTCGCTTGACGATCACTCAAAATAATATTATGGTTTTTCAGCACTCTCTTCTTGCATGGTAACCGATTTTGGTCTATCTGGGCGCTCTTCATCTGCATTGTTTATATGGCAACGTCAAAAATATGTAACACCTTTTTATAATACTTCTGAATGCAAATATGAAATAATCTGTTTTGAAAAAAGTTTCTTTTTATTAAATATGTAAACGAAACATATTTGAATTTTTAAAAACTAGCTTTTTTAAAATTTTAAAATCTTTACGACGTATTTATTAAATATACAAAGCAGACTAAAAGTCTGGAAACGGCCAATTGTCTCGTAAATTGCTGGTCCCAATTCTACAAAATTTGGGATAAGCCTATTTTGGTATACGGAGATTCCAGATTTGATATTTTTAATGTTGCTAGATATGCCGTTTCTCTGATATTATTACTAACTTTGGTTTTTTAAATAGATCACCCTGTATATTCAGTCGTTTTTTTGAATCTCCTCTTCAATACGAGTTCAACCGTATGAAACACTTAGTAGTATTGAATGAATAGATAGTATTGAATGGCCTCCACGTTCATTTGATTTCAATCCTAAAGATTATTTTGATTGTGGATGCTCGAAAAATTCAGTTTACAAAACTAAACCAGCAAGTCTTGCAGAGCTAAGGCAACGAATTATAGATGAATCTCGATTAATTTCTAGACAATCATGGAGAAATGTGGTAGACACATTCTACCATCGATTATGGTACTGTCAACTCACAAATGGAGCACATTTTGAACACTTGATTAAGTAATCATTATTTTAAAAATGTTGTAATCTTTCAATTGTTACGTTTTAATGTAGTTGAAAATAGTTTGTATTAAAAAATTTGGCGTTGCCAGACTTCTCTTTTATTTATTTAAGATCTTTTGACTACATACAATCATAAGTGTTACATTTGGTTGAACTCGTATTAAAGATAAGATTCCAAAAATGACTGAATCTACAGGGTGATGTATTTAAAAAACCAAAGGGACTAATAATATCAGAGAAACGGCAAATCTAGCAACATTGCAAATGTCAAATCTGGAATCTCCGTATCCCCAAAATAGGTTTGTCCGAAATTTTGTAGAATTCGGATTAGCAATTTACGAGATAATTGGCCATTTCCAGACTTTTGGTACACTCTGTACATGTATTATATGATGAAAAAGTACAAAATGGAAAATGTAAATCCAGAAAATCGACAGAGGAGACAGACACAAAATAAAGAATTGGCATTGAGGCGACGCGGAAGGACAAATGTGTGTATGTGGAAAGGTTTAATATCTCCGATAGATCCGGACAATGGCTAATCCGCAATGCACAGCAAAGTCCAAATCTCCATTGCCGATTCAGATCGTTCCTATTCTCTATTGAATCGAGTATTATTTGTTCTCAGCTTGGCGCCGCCGTTCCACCGTTTACTCCACTTGCCCATGTCTATTTACGGTCTCACACTGATTTCTTTTATCGTTTTCATCGGCTCTTTACTCACGGGCGGCGTAAAAATTGACGGCATTAGGATTTATCTCTAAACATTCCACTTTAAAATTGTATACCAGGGAAACCGTGTTTTTCCGTGAGTCCATTTTACATAATATTATGGAATTTGAATCACATGATATGTATTGTTGCGGGGATTTATAAAAAAAAATATGCTGTTGTGCCCCACGTTGGGCACCAATTGTTAGAGTGAAGTTTAATTATAATTTTGATTAAGTTGTGCCCCACGTAAGGGTCGACGATTTTGTTGTGGGGTGTTTCAAAATTTAATTATAATTATAATTATGTTGTGCTATTTTGTAATTATGCCTAGTGTAAATGGCTTCTTAATCTCAATCTTAATTTGACAGATATTAAAACGCTTTGAAAAACTGTGGAAATTCAAGATAAGTATTATTTGTCTTTCCATATTTATTATGAATAATTTCCATCATAAAGTAATTTAATTACACTTCCGTTATTTAATTAATGAACACAGATACGCCGTATCTGAGCTGCATAACCATCATTACAATCACAGTACTTTTCCATGAAGCAACAACTTCTTGTTAATTTTTATATAAAAAATAACTGGAAAATCTCTATTAAGTGGAAGCAACATAAAATATCTTCAAATATACAGTATACATTATCAATATATTAGTTGAAAGAAAAGTGAAAAATTTATGTAAAAACTCCATTTGTGCAACAGTGTACGAAGTTTACAAACTTTAATAAAACAATATTGAGTTAAAAATCCTGGTTCTCATTTCCTTTTTAAGTGCCTCGACCTGAAACATTTCATTTCACCAAGCACATTTCAAAACCCAGCATTTGCGTTTAGTGTTTAATAAAATAATATTTTGTCTCATATGAAAATGAAAGTTACATCGGAGTTTATAATTTTACAAAAATAATAAAAAAATACTAGATATTTTAAAGTGTAGCATTCATACGTCTGTAAAGAGAAACTATTATTTACTTCAAACCAATATTTCAAAATTTGCTGTTCCTACCTAGAAAATAAAAATTGAGTATTTCTTAAAAAATTCAGTTTAAGTTAAACCCATAGATAGCAGTTTTATACAAAAAATTTATTTAATTTGAAAGAACGATGTTTTTAAGAAGGATAGAAACTTGAAAAATTACAAGAAACCTAAAGGAGTACGGAAAAACCTAATAGATTTTAAAGCAAGTTGAAGAAATTTAAAAATGCTATAACTAGATTGAAACATACTTGAAAAAACTTAAAAGTATGGATAAAGCTATGTAAAAAAAAGAAACAGCTTAAATGATAATTCGTTGACTTGACTAGAGTGGGGTGTTGAAATCGTTCAACGAACCTAAAAAAAGTAAATTAGACGAATTAAGTGACTTTTAAGAATCTTAAAGAATCATTTGCTAAAATTGGACAAAGTGTGCAAATATTACAAAAAATCTGCCATGACATTAAATTAGTTTGAAGTTGTTATAAACTTTGAAAAGCTTAAATAACAAATATGAAAATGTTAGACAACTATGATAACAGTTAGTAAAATAGTCTTTGTTACGACACTGGTGCATGTGGCCCCGTTGGACAGATCGTTCTCACCCTCAAATGTCCCATATCAAATTGACTAGATCGGTTCGAATCGAATTGAGTGAAGAACTAGGGGGTAGTGCTTCTAACTTTTATGTCACCCCAAACGACAAAATATCCTCTTCCTCTTCCTGATGACTTGCTTTTATTTAATTTTCTCGCTGGCATCCTAATCATTGAAAGAGATTTGGTCTAATGTCCACTAGCCTCTTATACAGAGTGGACCTTATAAATTTTTTTCTTCATTTTTATAAATTATTTTGTTGACAGCTGGTAAACAGAGGGCATTCATCTTTTTCTTTTATCAAAAATATTAATGAAAGATTAATGAAATATGTATGTCCAAAAAAAGTAAATTTCAAGGAAAAAATTATCATGGGATAAAATTCCCTAATACTTAATTTTTTAAACCAATTGACAACAGCGCAAAATCTCAACAATTAACTCAAACAAAAACATTTGCTATTTCACTTCTTCATTAACTTATCCTTCTCTTAAAACACCGGTTCTAGCTTCGTTACATTTTTAAGACGAAATTATTCCTTGTGTAGATATGATGATTTTCTAACAGTTTGATTGTACGAAATTAGTACAACCATTAACAAAGAAGAAAACATCTTACTAATCATTTTATCATAAATTTTGACAAAATCATCTCGCTGAAAATTCGACAACAACGATGTCAAAAGCTGATTTTTTGTGGAATTATTCAAATACAACAAAAAGTGTCATTAGCATTGTAATCTGAAGATAATAAGTTTGTTACACTGAAAAAGATTGGAAGTTATATCATAACGAAATTTATCAGTTTTCAACTCCATTTTTCTAAAAGTGATATGCGGTCATCTAAAAATTGTAAATGTAAATTTATGGAACCTTTTAAGCTTTTTAATTGAGATGCTTTTCATAGATTTCCAACAAGCTTTTGACTCGGTTAAAAGAGAGCAACTTGCATTAGCACTCCAAGAGATGGGAATAACACCAAAATTGAGAAGACTCATTATCATGACTATGAAAAGAACATCAATTAGTATTAAAACACAACTAGGAGAAACTGAGGAATTTGAACGTCAACAAGGGTATTAAACAAGGAGATTCATTGTCAACAAAATTATTTAATCTGGCCTTGGAACATACATTGAGAAATATAGACAAAGGAACAATTAGAACAAACATCGTACTAGTTATAAATAGAAGGGAAATAATGGAAAAAATGTTAAGGGAAATTATAACGGAGGGAGAGAAAATGGGACTGCAACTAAATGAAGAAAAAACGAAGATAATGATCTGTGGACGAAGAAATGATAGTAGTGTAATCAAAATAGGAAATAACAGTTTTTTGAAACAGTAAATAAATTCAAATACCTGGGAGTGATGATATCTAGCACGGGAGAAAGAGATACTGAAATTGAAGAAAAAATAACATCAGCCAACAGAGCTTTCCGTTCCAACAAGAACCTACTACAGAGTAAAATCTTATCAAAAACATCCAAAATCAACATTTACAAGACCATAATAAGACCAACGCTATTGTATGCAGCAGAAAATAAGACGATGACAAAAAAGGATGAAGAAAAACTAAGAGTGGTGGAAAGAAAGATTTTAAGAACTGTATTGGGGCCGGTGAAGGTAATGAGAATAATCACCGAATCAGAACTAATAATGAAATACTAGAAGAAATGAACGACAGGGATATAGTAAGGAAAATAAAAGAACAACGAGAAAAGTGTTAGGCCATGTGTGGAGAGCAGGAGATATTGTCAATGTTAAAGTGGAATCCTGGTGGAAAAAGAAGAAGAAGAAGACCCAGATCAAGATAGTTGGAGAAAGTTAAAGAAGATTTAAAAAGGCAGGAATCGTAAACAGGCAACAGAAAGGAGTGGAGAGACATCAGCAGAAGAGTATAATACTTGAGAAATGGGGACTGATCCACATGGTCCAAATGGATCTAGAAAGCTTCGGAAGGAGCAGCGCAACTCCCGTTAGGAGTGTTAAGCCACTATATATAATTGTTTAATAATTGTTGTAGAAGTGAAAAACAACTAACAACAAACCACCGACCTAAAGCAGTTCAATCAGCACAAATTGCCACACTAACATATACGTCCGACCTGGTTTAATTAGTTACTTTCCAAATAATGGCATGATGTGCTATTTTTATTAATAATGATTATATTAAATATACAGATGGAAGCATTTTGTAACATAATATCTCATTAGGATGATGATAGCAATTAAGGAAGGTCCCTTTGAAGAAATTGCTAGATTAGTTGAGACAAAATGAAATGGGAGATGAAAATCTCGCAGCATAACTTCAAAGTTCATGAAAGAATCTAAAACAAAACTAAATACCAATTAAAGAAATAACAGACTAAGGTCAGAAAAGAAATGCATATTATAGAATAATGCAAGTCGTCCAAATGGTGGAAAGTACCTACTCTAGCTAAAGACGTGAATATGTATGAAAACAACAAACAAGAAGTATGTATTTTCTTATGCAAAATTTACAATCAAGTCATTAACACAACAAATTAAAAACAATGAGTAAATTTGTTGGATCAAGTTGTTTTGAGGAAAAATTTACCACTATGTTTTCCAACCGGATCTCTGGGAGAAATGTTTTGAAGAGAAAACTCAAGTCAGGGGTGGAATAATAATTTAACAATTTTTCCAAGATGTTTTATGTAGAAAATTTATATTTGTTACTCCAAGAAAACTTATCAAAATATATTTCTCTATTGTTACTAAAAAATATTTTGATGTAGGTGACAAAAATTTACACAAGTTTTAGAATGTGGTACAAAATTAACATTTATTTTTTGTGCTTGCAATTGTTTACCATTATTCGTTTTATAGTTTGTTGCTTTTTATAAATTAATATAAATTGGACTGTATATTTCTTCAATTATAAGTACGGATAACTACACCGTAATAATTTTGTCCAGTTACCTAACGAGCAATCGTGGATATATAGAAGTAATTATTGCAAATAGACATCACATGAAATATTTAAATGTAGACAGTTTGTTCAAAGAGAAATCACTACATTATGGGAATACAGACAGCTTGTTGTTCTTACCTTGTATTGTGACTGGCATTTAAGATGCCCACTATAAAGAGAAGTTGAGAAAAATTACAAACATTGTCACTTATTCTATGCTATGCTACTCTGCCTATTTTGACTCTGGACACACTCATATCACTCATCATTACTCCAGAGTGAAGTGGAGGTGAGGGCACAGAGAGCTTCGAATGGGACATGCAGTGGGATCAATAAATAGGGATAGAAATAGGATTTGCTGCAGTATACCATAGATTTTCAGGCGGAGGTCTTCGAAATCTAAACATGTGTTCAGGAAAATTTTAGAACACTTATCAGTAAATCTGTATCTATACTGACAGACAGGTAGCTTTGCATGTTTTGCCTTTTTCTGTCGTAATCTTTATTACATTGATTTGCCTGTTTGGCTTAGATTCCTTCCTCTGCGTGTATGTTTACTTGTATTTCCCCTCTTGTTGTGGGTTTCCTTTTTCCTTGTCGATGACATCGTTACTCACAAATGGTTTACCCTGTATATTTCATTGTTATGTAAAAATACACTAAATTAAAATCAAAAACTGACCTGTCTCATCCCATACTTTACGTACACATTGTATATATAACCAAAATCTGAATTTAGAATATGCATAAAACTTATGGGAGAATAACTACATTAGTTACATGTCTCCCTTGTAAAAAATCGCTCACATTAAATGACACATGATCTAATATAAAGTTACACGTTTGTCTCGATGATCCTGTAGGATGAAAATAACCAGAATCTAGAACCATGACCGCAAAATACCGTAACCCCCGTAGAAAAGCAATTTCATTTGGTTTGAATAAGGGTTGGCGTTGTCGACAGAGCAAATAGAAAATAGAGCAGCACATGAAGTACAAAGCAATGTGGTTGGATCACAAAAGACCCTGAGCTGGAATATTGTCGCTTCGGGCTGCAAAGCTTCGTTTTAGAATATTGCATTGCATTGAGAAAAAGCGGCTCTCTGTAAAGGTCTCGTGTTTCAATATCGACTTCTATTCAAGCTTTGCTGGTTTTCCATAAAAGTACTGTTCTTTTTCAATGAGTCGCAAATTGACATTTCATTTCGGCTTTCGCACATTGTTTTGAATTACTTTTGTAAATTTTTTCCAGATTGTATAAGTTTAAAAAAATCTCAATATAAAAGCATTAACGTGGTGTTAACTTTAAAAAAGAAATCCTTTATAAAAACAGTTAAAAGAAAAAAATCTAATGGGCTTAGATCCGGAGAACGAGCAGACCACTCTATGAATCGATCACCATAACCGGTCATCATTAATATTTCAATACGATCTTTTTCACTTAAATGAGCCATTCTCTTTCGTATAATTTATTTTTCTAAATTACAATTTCACAGTTTGAGAGTAGTTACCTACTAGATATTTACTTGGTTCCATACTTCATCCCAACCATGTATAAAATGATAAAAAAATCAGAATCCAAAATAAACATTTTCTGGACTAATGTAAAAAAAACATTTAAGGGTATTAAAGTTCACGATTAAATAATATATGAGAAAGAATCTCTGGTGATATCTTATTTCATCAGTTCCAGCATTCATATCAAACATGTATACCAACGGAAATTGTTTCGTATTTTCTCATTAAAGCAGGAAAAATAAGAACGAAAGAAAAGAAGTCAAGACAAGATCTAAAAAAGAAGTTGAAGGAAGAAGAGAAGAAGGAAAAGCACAAAGAAACAGATTGAACGCAACCGATAATGTCGCAATCACTATAGTTATAAAATACTTTTCTTGGGTTTAAAAATATGAGCAACTAACGTTATGTCGATTTTTTTTATATTATGTGTAAAATTTGTGAATAATTCTTTATAGGTAAAATACATTTTAATGAAATTCAAAATTCTTACACTTTACCCCTAAAAGGAAACACTGAACATTGAACATGTCATCCATCCATCTCTATATTTATGATATCAAACAGCTACACCGCATTCATCACATAGGTATAAGGACGATTACTCCTTATAAGGACATAGTTTTAGTTATACTTTTTCATTCACGAATCACAGATATGTCGTATCTAAGCTCCTTAACCGGCATTGGTTTTTAATCAATATTGAGGTCCTGGATTTTATTTTCTACTCCTAAATGCAGTTGATATTACCCATTTGCTTTCAGTTATATTTAGCTATTTTATTAAACATATCAAAAATACAATTACAATAAGCACTCTAATTTGTGCTATTTATTAGAAAAGCTGCTTGAGTTCACGAAGGTTCTACATGTTAGTACAATTTAAACTTGCAGTAAAAAATCTCTTGGAAAACCAACGTAACACCAAAAACCCTAACAATTTAGCATATTGTGAAATCCGTTGAATTGAAATCGTTAAGCATCAAAATTACAAATAAAATGACATAAGAACTAAAGCCAAATTGCGAGGCAAAACCAGCAAGGGCTAAACAAAAGAGTAAAGCCAAAGCATTCCATATTACTTCCAAGAGGGTAGTCAAGCGTCGACAAGTGGATGAATCTAATATAACATCGCTCTTTGTCTCATACCTTGTATGCAGGGCTGGATCTGGAGTTCAATAAAATTAAAATGTTCATAAAATTCATCATGTTATAAACCTGCATGCGAAAATTAATTTCCTCTGAAAATATTATCACTCGTTAGATTAAAAAGTACATATATTGCCAACGTTTTCAAAACCGATGAGTTAAGATCCGGTTAAAACTACCCAAATGACAACCATAGGGTTTTGCGTCCCTTCTGTATTGATATTCTTTGCCTTTCCCTCCCCTTTCTGGTTTTTCATTTTCTTTCCAATTTTGACCTCTTCCTACCTTTACTTACATTCCCTTGCCTTTTCTTGCATTTCCTTGCTTTTTTATGCCTTTCCATGCATTTTTGTATTTCCTTGTCTTTACTTGCGTTGTCTTGCCAGCAATTTCAACGTATTCTTCTTAAAAACATTTTAGCAAACAATTAAAATTAAATTTAGATCAATATATAATCAGAGCGAAGCAGTGCTAATAGCAATTGGCTCTGTTACTCCATGATTGCTTAATTGTACATGTAGTAGCCCAAGAATAGAGCCGCCACGAAAATAAATACATAGAAGAATAATAGGAAGATATATATGGGGAAAAATACATTAAATATGACAGTTAAAATGAATAAAAAACAATAAAAACATATTAGAAGAAAAATAGAATAAAACTTAAACCGGTAAGAATATTGAGAAAGTTATAGAATTATGGAAAATATGCAACAAACGCAGTTATTAATTTTGATGGGGATTTTAATTAATCAATTATTATCCTAAATCCTTAGTAATTTTCTCAAAATTGTGACAACTTCAATTTTTTTTCCAAACTTACTATTTGAACATCTGCTAAAGTATTCCTGAAATAAAGGAAGAAATAATTGTGAGTATAAAAAGAAGAAACACCTGGCGTATATATAACTTTAAAAAAGCTGATTTTTTTTATTATTATTATGAATAGGAGAAAATTAATGAAAGCATATTGTGGTTTCGAAATGTGAGTTAGAAAAAATAAACAACCAATTTTGACAAATTCAGTTGTGAAAATATATTTATAATTTTTAATTTACAAGTATTGGTATACATACAAAATTAGCAAGTTATTGCTTCGTTGGAAATGTGATTGAACACTTGGTGAAAATAACTGGTGGTTATGGAGTTTAGATGCGGTTTATCTGTGAATCGAAAATGAAAAGGCAGAATTAAAACTACGCCCACATAAGGAGTGTTACGTTAATAAGGATATAATTAAATAAGAATAACATATCAATAATTGGAGAAAATAACAAAAACATGATTTATACAATTGTGTTCAATGTAATGAGGAAAATTTAAAACAAGGTTGACTTTCTGGTCTAAAATGATGTTAAAAGTGATTCAAGAATATTGCAGAACTTCAGATCAATGACAGAGGATAAAGAGTTGACTAAAGAACCTTCGGTATAATTATACTCATCGATCTGTTCAACAAAAACAAGAAAGATGTCAAATTAACTATACGAAGTTCTTGATACTATTTTGCTGATTCAATAAAAATATGAACGTCATAATCCTCGTAACTTTATTTTGGAGAAAAGTGGAAAAAAGTGCTTCATTTCGATTGGTTTTTTATATTTTTATAATAAAAATTTGAAGTGAGGTTTATCGAGAGTTGTGAGTTGAGGTTCTAATCAATAAAAGGCACCAAAAACTAAGTGTAAGTAAATTTAGATTTACGAGATTTATTGATTAAAGTAGGACGTGTTCTATTAGTAGTATGAGCATGCTATCATAAAGGGTTCATCAAAACTAGGGTTTCTAAAATATTCCTAAGATATTAGCATGAATGCTACATTCATTACATTTTGTTTATTTGCCAAGTCTCCCTTAATCTACCTTCCTTTAATTTTCTTTCTATAAAATTGATAAACAGTCCTTTATTCCTAACTCCATCCCTGAATACCCCTACCTCTTATACATGCCATGTTAAACCATAGTTATGTATACGAGAGCCGCAAGGAAGATGAGAATGTGAAAGCTGCTGGGAAATTCTAACGCAAAGTTGGTCACAGTCTATCTTTCTAAAGGTGTGTATATTGTGCAAAATATTATTTACCTTACAGACAAAAGACATGCTGACTCCTCCCAACATAGGCCACTGACTAATGATAACAAGTCGGGAGCGGAGCCACGCCTACCCGAAAAGTGGTGGGGGAATATCCCTTACAGGAATGTTAGGGGAATGCTACATTGGGGAGCAGGACAGAATTGATTTAAAGGATGCCTGATATATCCAAATGTTGCATGAAGTCAGTTAGACTGAATTGGCAACATTTTTTCGGAGGATACAACCAAAGAAACTTTAGTTTTCTTTTCGGAATTTCGGAACCTGCATGAATTGACAGAGTTACCAAAAGAAACTTCGATTTGACAATTAAAAACCTAGAAAATGGTGATGTAAGGGCGTCGTTCTAATTTCTACTAACATCTGTCCAAAGTGAAGAGCTTTTAGTCGATAGATTTCTGCTTTCTCAAGGCAATAAGAACAGGGGGTGTTTTTTTTCAATATTGTATAGATGATGTGAAAACGTCAGAACAGAGTTGCCTTCGATTCTAAGAATTGGTTACCAAAGATAAAATTTATTTTGTCATCTTCACTAACTTTTCCGCAACATTCCAATTAATGGTTTGAAATATAAAATATCCAAAAATCAGATATTAAAGTAATTTTATTAAAAAAGAGATTCGTAGAAGCCATTAGTAATTTAATAATGATTATTGTAATTATCATCAAAAAAGTGATACATTTCATTAATTTCATTTCATTAATTTGTAACCCGATGACAAATTAATGTGATAAATGTTAGGTCAGAGTTTAATATAAAAATACACTTTTCGGGTCAACAAAATAATTTATAATATAATATTATTACTATGTAAAGTTATTCAAATTTTGGAAAATATTATAATTAATTGAACTCTACTTTACTAGGATACTGTGCTACTCACCATAATGATCTACCCTTACTTTGTGAGATATATTCATAATAAACATGAAAGATAACTATAATTTATCTTTCATATTTAATAAACATATTCAAGAATCTAAATAATGGATTACTTATACTTTTTCTATTAATATGTTGTTCTTAAGTTTTATCTGCTTCTACCAATCTATTAAAACTTAACTCATCGAATTATTTTGATATTACAATGGATGTATTTAAGTATTAAGAGAAATGTACATAGACAGTAGTATATACAGTGTGTACATAAAGTATGGAATAAATTCATTTGAATCTAAACAAACAATTTTGAGGAAAAATCCTGAGACGAGTCTGTTTTTGATTTTAATTTAATATATTTTTACATAACAATTAAATATACAGGGTAAACTATTGGTGAGTAACGATGTCATCGACAATTTTTTTAAATGACACACCCTATATATTTTATTTTTTTAGACTGAGAATTTCGAGACGATTCCAAAAATATATCATACTTGTGTTCGGTAATTAATAGTTTTGAATATACAATAATTTTAAAATCTGTATTTTTGGAGACCTTTAATTAAATTAAAATTACAAAATAATACAACAGTAATAATAAATTGCCACACAATAAATTATAGTAAGTGTTCGAAGTGTCTTTTTTTTTGTACTTGACTGTGTCCTAAGCGATAAATAAATTCCTGCTGAACTTTATTAATGGTTTCTTTCGAAATGTTATTTATTTCTTGCCTTATTCTATCTTTTAAATAATTTATGTCGTCGGGTTTTTTAGATGACCACACAAAAAGAAATCTAATGGCGTGACATCCGGTGAACTTGGTGGCCACTCAGTGGGTCCTGGTCTACCGATCCACTTATTGGGGAAAACTTCGTCAAGATGTGGATTAAAAAATAGGTGGACAAAAGTTGCCACTAACCCTGACAGCGCGCTACTGGTAAAATTTTTCAAAATTTGACTTTCTAACAGAGTAGATTGGTCACCAAATTTTCCAAAAATATTTAAAGGCGTTCTTGATTTATCGCAAATTATTAATTTACAATTTGAGGACCTACATCTGTATCTTTTGTGTCAGATCAATATTTTCGGTACTTAAATATACCTGACACTATTTTTCCAATGAGTTAATTTCTTAAACGGAAAAAATGTAAATACAAAGTGAGTATACAAATCAACTTGAAAATCAAAAATATTCTAATTATTTTTAAATAAAATTAACTATTAATACACAGTTAAATCCTTATATCCTCATAGGGTGCCTGATTAATGAGATTTAAGTTTTATTGATATTCAACTTCTCTAGGAAATATTTTTTTATAATCATCCACAATACCACTGACAATGCAGGACCTTTAAGTTTTACAATTCGTTCTTCCCATTTTTCTCTGGAACACTAGGATTGATGGATTGATTGTACCAGTACAGAACATTAAATCATTTTTGATAGGGGGTGTTTCATTGTGAAAGAGCCCAACTTCAACTGTAGATAGACCTTACTTTGGTGGTTCCAAATAACGTATATTTAATGGGTCTTCCACTCTTTATAACTGAGATACAGGGTGTTTCATCAATTTGGCCTATTTCTTCCGGAGCTCATAACTTCCGAATTACTCTGTATATTATTTTGATATTTGGTATGCATAATTGCCATTATCTGGAAAATCTACCAAAGTATTACCAACAGGAAAATCAAGGACCGGCTTAATAAAACATTTAAAAATTTATCATTTCAAAAAACAAAACCCTCTGTATTGAATAGAAATACTTATTTCCACCCTACGTCGTGTGGTATATAAAATAAATATTTTTATTGCCTTTGGAAGCAGAAATGTATTTCTCGTAAACTGTTCTTGTTATCTACAAATAAGTAATTTTCATATTGTTTTTTGGAAGTATTTGGCAATCGTTTTTTTTTAAATAAATAGCTGAGAAATGGTCTTTTGACCACAATAGCACAAACGAAAAAATTTTGTGAATATTACGTTGTTAACCTTACTCCCATTAATTAAGTAAAGTTAAATTTAGAATTACTTCTTTGTTATTAGTTTTTAAACAAATAATTTGTAATTAAAAAAAAAGTAGGTATTTATAAAAAGAATTTTAAATTGGTTTAGTACATGAACTCGTCCTTAGATTAATTTATTTTTATTTACTTAGGCACTATTTGTTTCTTTTTAAGTTTGTCCATTTTTTATTTATTTTTATTTTATTTTAGTATTGATTTTTAATTTGAATTTTTATTTTAATATCAAACCCTAAGATATTTTCTCATCCATAATTTATAATTCATTTAATATATATATATTATATATATATATATATATATATATACAATATGCACTAGGTATGTTTACAAATACAACTGAATAAACTGAATATTAAATTTTCTCCTAATAAAGGGCATTAAATTTTGCCTCATACATGTATATTGTATGGTGAAGTATTTAAATAAAATTTTAACTTTTACTTTGTATGTTATCTCTTGTTTATTTATTTAGTTGTGCCATTGTTTTAAACATTCGTCGAAATATTGAGTTCATTTCATTGAAAAATATTTCCAAATTATATTTTCCAGATATAAAGTAAATATTGTTAGAAATCAATAAAAACATTCATTTTTATCGATGTGAAATATTATTTAATATCAATGAGGACACAATCAACTTAAAAACATAGAGGTTTCCTAAAAATTGCATTAAATCTTTATCTAAATTCGTACCTAAATAAAAGTAAGATGTCTATTAAGCAAATTTTTCTTCCCAGTTCAACGTGCACTTGATGATATTATCTTAAAAATATATTTATGTTTAAAATTTTGAAATGTAAAAGATGGCATTTTAGATAAGAAGTATAAATTGAATAAGAAGTACCACTTATAAATAATATAGAATTGTGAAAATCTTGCCCAACCTAAAAATTTATTATCTTATTAAAATATAAGTGGTATTAATAGATCACAATAATTATACTAAGTGAACTAACTTTATGTCTTTATGTTTCATTTTGATTTTCAAATTGAATTTGATAAATTGAAAATAAATTATGCCCGGTCAATAAGAATTGATAAATATCATGTGTTAGAGAAAAGGTAAATAAAAATCTTAGCTCTATAAATTAAATAACTAAAAGTGTCAAAGGTATTACTTTTGTAAACTAAAATATTTGAAAATTGGTTACAATGGTTGGATCATATTAAGAAATATTGTAAAATAAAATTTATCATCGGGGTTTCTTTTATAACACTACAATAGGTAGCATATAGACCAAAAAACATTATTGCAGATGTCAAGAATATTCTGTAAAACATATAGACTTCTCTAGAATCTTTCAGAAAACAAAAAAAGGATATAAATAGGATGAAACTGTCAGACGGAGACTACTGAAGTGTCAAAGTATGACGTAAACGAAAGAGTGTCATGGTTATTTATGTTAATTTGTATTTTTAGGCAATATTATGAATTTCTTCTCTATACAGGTTGTTAAAAAAAGTTCGAATATTTGAACAGGATATAGTATGGACCAAAAAACTCAAAAAGTCTTAATAAACATGGGTCCGCAAATTGACCGTTTCGGAGATACAGAGTTATTTATTGATTTTAGATCCAAAGTAAAATTACTACGCCACTGGAACCGCATTTGGTACACTCTCGGACTCGCAAATCGCAATGGCGAAAAAACCCGAAGGTACGACGTCACCATTTAAATTGTGTACACTTTAGATTTTAAATAACTCCATAAAAAGAAATCTAATAGGGTAAGATCGGGTGATCTAGCGGGTCATTCTATTGTTCTCCTTCTTCCGATCCATCGATCTGGAAATGTTCTGTCTAAAAACTGGCGCAGAGATATAGCGAAATGTGGTGGTGCGCCACCCTGATTAAACCATATTTTGCGGTATCGGGGAAAAACTGGGTCAAATCAGGAATTTTGCAGAAAATCCAGATACAATGCACCCGTTAAATTTTCATAAAAAAAATATGGACCAATAACTGTATTTCTGACAGTTCTGCAATCATTGTCATCTTCAGCCAACTCATGGATGAGATGTACTTTATAAGAATGGTATTCTGCCGTTTTAAAAATATTTGATACTGAAGACTTTCCTATATCCAAATCCCCAGATAATCCTCACGCTGTACAGTGTGGATCGTCTACTACCGACAAAATTACATCTTGTTGAATAATTGCATTAATTGTAGGCATTTTAACAAAACAGTTTATTAAATACGATACGATAAATTAGATTAACAATACGGAATTGTACTTGGATATTTATGAGTTTTTAACTTCAAATTAAAAAATAAATGGCAGAAAACACTTTTAAACTAACTTATAAAAGTGCATCGATACAATGTTAAAATAACAAACAACTTTTGCGTTTTGTCCACCCTGTACTAATTTGAATCACCTTGTTATACATTATTGGAATCAGCTCAACAAGGAAAATCCGCAAATTGAAAAAAACTCCTCTTTTTTGGTATACATGTAAGAAACTATTTAAATAACTTTGTCAATCGGTGAATTAGAAGAGGAGGTCCAGTTTTCTGGCTGGTAAGTTCACCAGAATTAACTCCTCTCGACTATTATCTTTGGCGACACATAAAAAATGTAGTGTCTTCATTAAAATTACAAACCATAGATGTTCTGTTCCAAAAAATTATGGCTGCAGCTGCATCTGTAGGAAATGACCCGGATACTCTTCTGAGCGCTACATCTTCATTTATTTGAAAAGAAAAAATATGATGTAAGTCAACATGGGAAGATTTTGAACAAAAAACAGAAATTGAATTTGTGTTACTAGTAAAAAATGACAAATAACAAAATATTACATCACTTTATTCAGTATGTTCCTTACGTTGTTCTGCATCCTCTGTTACATTTAATATTGATCATAATTCCTTTAGGTTGAGTTTTGATTCAAGTAGTGTACATTTTCGACGTAAAGTTATTCAAGATTTATTCTCTTAAACTACGCGCAGTCTGTTCAATCAAAATAATAAAGGACGTATTTTTCTTTTTTATTTTCAACATTTTTATCAATACTACTTAATGCTCCTTATTTACTTATAATAAAAGTTTTTCTTCTAATAATATAATACTTTAAGTACTACTATCCATCTAAGTGATTGGCGATTATATTGTCAAAATATTTACAAAGAAAGTGACGAAATCTTTCATTTTCAGCGTAGATTTAATAAACATTAGTATTTAAAAAGATATAAAATCAATCTAATTGCCCCCAATAGTTATTTTGGATGTTATATAACTTTTTTTTCGAAAACTGTATTTAATTTTTAAAAATGTGATAAGAATGTTTAAAAAAATGTGTACAAGTCAGTATTTTTGAATGTATACGTTACAGTTACAGCAAGAATGAGGGTTAACCCTACATTTAACTGTTGAAACAATCTTATTTGGTTATTTTAGGCTAGCTTAGGTTATTTGAGGTTAGGTTAGGTTAGGTTAAAACTAAGTAAAACCTAACCTAACTCAACTTAACCTAACCTCACTTAATCTAAACTAACCAACTAGGACTGATTAGATCCAGCTTTAGCAGATTAAATGTGAAAATATTGGAACTTTTCGAGCTTATACCGATTAGGATGGGTTAGACCCAGTTTTAACTGGTTAAACTTATAGGGTTACTTTTCATTCTCGGTATAACCGTAACGTATACATTCAAAATTACTAATTTATACACATTTTTCATAAATATTAAAGATAAAATATTGTAAATTTTCTTTTCACTAATCCACACTTTAGTTTAAATAATTCTGAAAATATACAGATTTGGTCTAAATTTATAAGGACACACACGACTCCATCGCGTGATAAAGAACGCGTTATGAAAGAAAGATAAAGTAATATTTTGAAGTAGGGATACTCCGAGGTGGGAACATCGTTCCAGTCAACTCTAGTTTGGTTTAGAGGGGACACATTAACATGCTCTCTCTTTCTGATATATATATAATATACATACATTTCGTACTCTTTAAGTACTTAAAATTTTGCCTATGTCCTTTTAAGTACTTTCTAAACCTGTATGTTTCACCAAATTATTGATTAAACTAATTATTATGATGTTGCTATTGCCACATTTATATATATGTATTAACCATTAAATTTAGCTAGATTACAATATCGATCGTGTTGCTAACAAAAAAAGATAAGTATTTTTTATCGTGTACATTTGTTCTCTTTTTATTAATTATTATTTGTTAGTATCTACTAAATTTATATATATGAATGTGCACATGAGAGACTCTTTGCCAAAAGATATCAAAACTATTATTTAATTTAAACTATCTCTATTTTTACATGATTAAATTAAATTATTATGCTATGCTTAAACGGTATTAAAAGTGTTGATATTTGAAATTTTTTATATAAACTGTGACAATGAAACATTGAATTTTACTACTATTCTCTTGATTTTATCTACTTTTATACATATTAAAGGTTGTACTTTCGTGACGGAGAATATTGAACTACGTGCTTTATGACGTGTATCGGTTTTGTTTTTTCAGATTTTGGTAAAGTAAAAAAGTTTTATCTATACAAGGCGTTATAATCGGAATTTTAACTTTGAATAAATAAACGAAATTATGATTTTTTTTCAAATGCATATGATTATCTCTTTGAATTTCCGAACTTCTTGTATAGTAGTAAATAAATGCATGTTTGTATAAAATTACAATGCATAATTGGCAATTTGATTTAATAAGAATAATTAACATTTTACTAAAGATCTAAATGCAGAATGTATACAGTGACTCTGTGAAACTGTAACAAATGTTCATAATTATTTTAATTTTATACAAAGAATTATAAAGAAAACTTAATAAATCCGTATAAAACATTCTTTATATTAAAGTAACTCCTGTAATGTCATTTAAGAGGGGCTTTTTAAAGATTTCTGCATATTTTTTATGGTATATAGGTTAAGTTAAATGGTAAATAGCAATTGAAATATTTATTTAAAATTAGTTAATTATGGCCATTTGCACTGACTACCTAAACTAAGTTTATCTACGACTAATCTAAAACTGGTTCAGTTTTTCAAGCCTATCCTCTATAAAAATAATATTCATTATTCACTAAGCAATATTATTTTAATTATTCACATATTCGACTGAACTTTAAGGTAAAAATCCAACATCGATCTTGTCAATTTTAATTTCTCAACAATTTGTTCGACTTATTCAAATATCACAATCTAAAAAATTCACAATGTAAACCTTGAAAGGACACAGATGGAGTCATTTTTTATCTATTGTTTGATTTTTGTTTGAAATCGATCTTTTTATATTTTTGAGACATTTTTTTAACTAAAACTTGTATTAAAAATTCCAGTTTTTGTCTCGAAAATAGGGAAAGATTAAATTATCATAAACACACGGGAAATTTGGGTTTTCTTATATATTTTAACCTTCTTCTAATTTACAAACAGGCTATTATTTTTCCGGAATTAATATCATTTTTTTTAAATTAAAGCTTTGACCGTCCGCCATTTTAACAATTTTGAAGCTACGCCCATTTTATTTTTATTTTTTTCTAATAATGTCACATTCATTTATATGTTTCGATTACACAGCTGCGGTAGAAGGGATTTTTTAAATAGCCGAATATCCTAACATTTTTTTCATTAAAGTTAAAGCTAAATAACATTTACAAATTCATAATTGAATCGAATTGATATCATCTTGTAGTTAGAGCCTATCGTTTAGTTTTTATTAAAAATCTATGTCTTCTATAGTTTTTTAGTACCTAACGATTTTAAAGTAGAGCGTATTTTAGAACTTTTGGAGTTTTAATTTGAAAATGGATAACACTTGAATTGTCATAAAGATGTGCGGAACCACTAGCGATTTTGTCCATAAATACTATTACACAAATAAAAGGACACATTCAGTAACAATTACAGATTAATAAAGCTAAACAAAAAAGGTGCTCAATAAACATTAACAAGTGCATAAAATAATATAATCAGTTCTTACCGAGGAGATGATGCTCTTGAGGGACGCCTTTGTCCCTTGGGCATAGGTAAATAGATAAAACTGGAACAAAAAGTATTTTTTATCGTGTACATTTGTTCTCTTTTTATTAATTATTATTTGTTAGTATCTACTAAATTTATATATATGAATGTGCACATGAGAGACTCTTTGCCAAAAGATATCAAAACTATTATTTAATTTAAACTATCTCTATTTTTACATGATTAAATTAAATTATTATGCTGTGCTTAAACGGTATTAAAAGTGTTGATATTTGAAATTTTTTATATAAACTGTGACAATGAAACATTGAATTTTACTACTATTCTCTTGATTTTATCTACTTTTATACATATTAAAGGTTGTACTTTCGTGACGGAGAATATTGAACTACGTGCTTTATGACGTGTATCGGTTTTTAGAGTAAAACTTCTATTGGCCGGAATATAATTCAAATACGACCAAATACGACGATTTATTAGTATTTTAGTTGAGACTTCATTGAGCCAACTATATAGAATGTAAATAAAAAATAAATTTAGATTATAAATAATGATAATAGTATTTAAAATCGATTTATCACACTTTAATACCAGGACTCTAGCCA